>NXFB01000637.1:18119-39981 GCA_002525835.2 Ipomoea batatas | reverse complement strand
GCTCTGTTCGCTAACACCCTATCAGGCAGTAGTATTAGGGCAAAAATATATATTTGACAAACATGAATCTTACCTCAAGATACTATTGCCTCAAACAAGAATCCCCCCATAAGCTGTAGGCTTGGTCTACTGTTACTCCTCCACCTTAAACCCAAACAAAACCACAACACAACCCCTAACACAACATATCAACACACAAGTAAACTTAATACAATAAATAGAGGACTATGAAGATGAGATGAAATGCTAAAGGAATGAAGATGAAGGAAGGAAGATGACTTACAGAGCTTTGAGAGTTTGAGCTAATAAAGCTTTGTTATTTCACTCCTCAGGAGGGGAAAATAGTGGAGAGGAAATGAGAGTAGTTTGAGAGGCAAAGATATGAAAAGTGGTTATATGTATACATAGGGTTGGGATCCCTAGGTCATTTGAAATGTGAGATTTTGATCTCCAATTCTCAAGGATATTCCAGATTTAGGGGAAATCAGTTTGGGCTGAGAAAGGGGGTTAATTGTTAGGTCTTGGGCTCAATAAAACTTAGATTTGTTATCTTGAATGGTATGTGTTTGAGTTGGGTTTTAAATGGTAATATCATTAAGGATCACAAGTTGGTCTCAAATAGATTTTTGGGTTCAAATAATAATATAATATAGAGTTAACAAAAATAATAAAATAGTTTTTTTTTGTAGTAAACTAATTTGTTTTGAAAGTATAATTAATGAAATAATCATAATTGTCAAAATATATAATTTTATTTGTAAGAATACTTTTTATAAAAACAATTATATTCAAAATATCGGGGTATTACATCTTACCTCCTTAAAAGAAGCTTCGCCCCCAAAGTTAAAAATCATTTTGGAAAAGGAAAGGTAAGTTTAAACAAGGGTGATATTCGACAATAGAGGTTTCATCGCTAAAACTTGACTTATAAAGGAATGATGAGGAATTTGGCTCAATTTTTAGGAGACAAAGAATGATAGAAGCTAGAGGTAACAAACAAACAATCAACAACAAGTCAACAAGTCCTACTTCCTAATGAAATAAGATATAACTCAGAAACCAAAACTATTACCTTGCTCAAACAAGGTTGGATAGAGGTTCTACATATCATCTTCAACATCCCATGTGACCTTCTCTATTTGGTGATTTGACCATAAAATTTTTACCACCTTTACAGCTCTCCGTCGGGTTTCCCTTGCCTTGTAATCAAGGATCTTTACGGGTTTCTCATCATAATTCAAGGGCTCATCCATTTCCACGACCTTATAAACAGAATATGGTGATATTAACATCACCATCACCCACGAATGCAAACAAGGACCTAAAACAATATTTCTTCTTACCTTTGAACGACCGACATGCGTGCTGTCGTGTACGTATTTCTTTAACTAGGACACATAGAATATATCATGTACCTTGCCATAAAAAAAATTTTAGTGCCTTAGTTAGGTCTTTCTCCCACAATTCTACACTATCCATTAACTAGTAAAGAGGTCCTTACCTTGTCCAGCTTCGTTGGTAAAGCCCATCTATAGGCCACATTTCTAATTCTTTCCAAGACTTCATAAGGTCCAATGAATCTTGGGCTTAACTTGCCCTTCCTCCCGAATCTCATCACCCCTCTTATAGGTGAGACTTTCAATAATACCTATCATAACTGCATGTCTAACAAAGTGTTTGTGTTGTGCTGTCAAAGATGTATGTAGGATGTGATCCTCAGGTTTGTATCATTCTCAAAGGAACGCATATTTGGAAGTGTTAATATGTGTTTAAGTAAAGGAATAGGGAATCATACTCATCATATACAAAGTCACAAAAATCAAATGCAATTGGTTCATGTTGTAGTATCAAGAATTGGTATTGAAAACAAGTATTGGAATTCAAATAAACAAAAGCTTAGGAATGAGTTGTTCATCTAGCCATGATGCTTCAGTGCTCTTATGACTTAGGTCTTATGCTTTGCAAAGATGATATTCTTAAAAGAAATGCTAATGCATTTCACCTACCAGTCTACTAAGCATGTTCTTGATTAAGAACACTTTCTAGGTGACCAAAGATCAAATAGACACCTTCCCTACACCTCTTTCCGTACCTATACCTTTCGGAATCTAAGCAAGAAAACATCAATGAGTTGGAGTTACATTGATTCTAGCAATCTCTTACTAAGAATCAATGCCTTAAACATCCTAGAGTTGGTCATTCTCAATGGAAGCAAAATAATTCATCAAAGATAGCAAGAACATCTAATCAATCCAAAGCAAAACATAAACCTAATTTAGAATTGAAGTTCACACTAGCATCATGTTTAGAATCACAACTCAATTCCTAAATGAAAACCTAGCCAATCATTCTACAAATTGAAAGCATCATTTAACATAATTTCACCAAATTGAAATGCAATTGAAATAGAGATTCAAAGCAAGAAAGTAGATTACATAGTGAATTGAAAGTAGAATCCAACTACAATTGTCTTCCAAAGTGATCTTCAAAGTACAAATTGAGTAACTAGAAAGAGAAAGTACAAGAGTGAATCTATGTTCTAAGTGCTGAAAATCTAGGAAATTCTCTCACTAAAATGACTAACTCCCTCTCAAAATATCTAATCCTAGCTTAAATAGCTTTCCCTCCAAAGCATCCTCTTCAAATTCCATGCTGAACATGATCCACGATCCAATCCACGAGTGTGGATCGCTCGTGGATTGATCACTTAACTTTCCCACTTTCTCATCCATGATCATGGATCGGGACGTGGGACTTTCTATTCCCCATCCACGATCCGATCCACGACCGTGGATCTTCTTGCTACTGGGATCCAATTTTGTTTCTTCCTTGTTTGCTCTTGGTCAAGTCCATATGTCTTCTCTTAAGCTTAGAACCTTCTAAAACAACTAAAATGCAAGATATGATAGAGCTTTGCAAACATTAGCACATTAGAGCAATTGTGACCATAAATAAACCACAAAGGACAACATTTTAGCACAAATCAACCCCTTTAAGACCCTTAAATATAGGTGTCTTTGACATCTATCAATGTCTTAGCTCTAAGTATTTAAACATTTGTAATTATTCATTCGTAAAAAGTTGTCGAGTTACCTTTTCGACTTCTTGGAATTCCATTGGTCTTCGTCCTTGATCAACATGTGATTTATGTCAATCTTGAGCTGCTTCCATCCTTCCTTGAATCACTTTGATCTTCTCGACTATCTCTTGCAAATATTGGGGTCCTAAAACCACATAGTGTGGTCCACACCCTCAATTGTGTACTCCCAACACAACGGTTTTCTACACTTCTGATCATAATTACAGGGCTTCGTAAGGAACCATCTGAATGCTCGCATGATAATTGTTGTTGTATGAGAACTCAATCAAGTCCAAGTGTTCATCCCATGATCCCTAGAAGTCCAACACACACGCTCTCAACCCGTTTGTCCATCGATTTTTGGGTGGAAGATAGTACTCAGCTTCCACTTTGTTCCCATGGTAGCTTGTAAGGCTTTCCAGAATTGTGATAGAAAACTTGAATCCCTATCTAAGACGATGTCTCGAGGTACCCCATAGTACTTCACCACTTGTTCGATGTAGGCTCTAGCTAACTGATCCACGGTTCATGTCTCCTTCATTGCAATAAATATCGCGGTCTTGGTAAGTCTGCCCACTATGACCTAGATCTTATCCTTCTCAGATTTAGTCAATGGGAGTCTTCCAACAAAGTCCATAGATATGGAGTCCCATTTCCACATCGGAACCTCTAAGGGTTGCACCAATCCTTTGACCTTCTGACAATTCAAACACTTGTTCACGAATTCTGCTACTTCCTTCTTCATCTCAGGCCACTAGAAGTGTTTCTTAAGGTCTTTGTATAGTTTATCGCCTCTAGGGTAGTAGGGTGTACTGAATATGTGGTGTTATGATCTTCTTCCATGATTTGCTTTTTAACCCCTTCACATTTCATCGGGATGCACTATTAGCCCTTGTATCGAATGCTACCATCCTCGTGTAGCTCAAAGGGTCTTTTCTAGCTCTCACTCTGTCCAACTTTACATCACTGTACTCGGTTGTCCTTTTCTTATTTCCTCAAATATGGAGGGCACAATCGTCATGCTATACAACCTCACTTCAACATCAACTTCTCTACAGTCCTTCACTTCTAAATTCAATTTCTAAAAGTCTATGCACAATTCATCTGGAAGTATCCAAGTAAGTACCATTAAGTGAGTGTCTTGATTTCCTGCTCAATGCATCTACGACAATGTTAGCCTTTCCCTCGTGATACTGAATCACTAAATGATAATCCTTAATAAGCTCAAGCCACCGTCGATGTCTCATGTTCAACTCTTTTTGCGTGAAAATGTACTTTAAGCTCTTGTGGTATGTAAAAATCTTGCATTTCACTCCTTAGAGATAGTGCCTTCAAATCTTTAAGGCAAAAACAACTGCTACTAGCTCTAGGTCATGAGTGGGTAGTTCACTTCATGTTTCTTTAATTGTAGTGATGCATATGCAAGTACCTTCCCATTCTGCATCAATACGCAACCTAGTACCTTCTTTGATGCATCGCTGTAGATCTCAAACCCTTCAGTTCCCGAAGGTAATGTCTACACCGATGCCGTAGTCAATCTTTTCTTCAACTCTTGAAAAGCTTTCTCGCAGTTCTCTTCTCGTAGAAAGTTTATGATCTTCTTCATGAGATTTGTCATGGGCTTGGCTATTATTGAAAAGTCATGCACGAACCTCCGGTAGTACCCTGACAATCCCAAAAAGCTCATAACTTCCGTGACTAAAGTAGGTGCGGACCACTCCACAACAGCTTGTATCTTGGTTGGATTTACAATATACCTTCCTTGGTAATGATGTGACCCAAGAATGCCACAGTATCCTTCTAGAATTCACACTTGGATATCTTGGCGTAAATCTGATTATCCCCCAGAGTCTGTAGTGCAATCCTCAAGTGTCCTTCATGATCTTCGTGGGTCTTAGAATAGATCAATATATCATCTATAAACACCACCACAAACTCATCCAAGTATGGTCATAATATGTTGTTCATCAAATCTATAAACAGTGCAGGCGCATTAGTCAACCTAAACGGCATCATGGTGAATTAATTATGTTTGTATCTTGTACAAAAAGTCGTCTTAGGTATATCTTTCTCAACCACCTTTAGGTGGTGATGCCTGACCTCCGATCTATCTTAGAGAAGATTCCAGCTCCCTTAAGTTGGTCTAATAAGTCATCAATATGGGGTAATGGGTACTTGTTATTCCCAGTGACTTTATTCAACTCTCGGTAATATATACAGAGTCGCAGACCACCATCCTTTTTCTGTACAAACAATACTGGAGCACCCCATGGTGACACACTTGGCTTGATGTAACCCTTGTCTAACAATTCCTACAGTTGCTCCTTTAACTGCTGCATCTACCTAGGCGCCATCCTGTACGGTACCTTCGAAATTGATATAGTGCTTGGTAGCAAGTCGATAGCAAACTCTACCTCTCGGTCAGGTTGCATTCCAGGAATTTCTTCTAAGAATACATTTGGAAATTCCCTTACTACGACAATATGGTCAATCAACTTCTCCTCGATGCTCAGATCCTTGATTGTGCACAGGTAGGCCTCATGTCCCTTTTCTATGTACCTCTTCATTCTTTGCATGGATACTATTATCTTCTTTGGCTTGCTAGTAATCCCTTGATATGATACATGCTTCCATTAGGGCTCCTTAATACCACTTTCTACTCGTCACACAAGATTTTGGCCTTGTACCTTCCCATCTAGTCCATCCCTAGTACTACATCAATGTCCTCTAACTCAAATCTGATTAAGCCCGTAGGGAAGGGTGTCCTAACTATCACAATAGGTAGATTTCATATACATCATCACAAATCATTACCCTACCTGAGGCTATCTTCACACATATCCTTAATTTGGAAGTAGGTTATATTCCTAGTTTCTTTATAAATGTAGAAGACTAGAAAGAGTTCGTAGCACCAGAATCAAATAAATCATAGGCAGGCATAGCATTTACTAGGAATATTCCTAATACCACATCATTTGCCTCGGCATGGGCTCTACTCATGACTGACGGATGCAGTTTTACGTAGGGGTGAATCGTCAAAAGATATGTGTGTGTTAAAACGGAAAGTCAATGACTCCCCGAGTGTCAGTCTCGAAGGAAGGACGTGGAGGTGTGTCAAGTGTTCGGGCATTTACGTGATTGAGTCATGCAATGGATTCGAGTGTGGTGAATGGTGATTTGAAAGCGAAAGGAGTTCATAAGATTGGGTTTGTGTGAGAAAATGGTGTAAAATAAAAGAGATTGAAAATTATGTAAAGAGGTAGGGATTGGATAGTGCTCATCTATGTTGCATCTTGGTGTGTCTAAGGTAATGGATAAACGAGACAAAGATGTTGGCTATTCAAGAGTGTGTGTTCTTAGTCCTTTTCCAAGTTTGTGTACTAAGGCTTCTTGGACTTAGGAATGCCTTCAAGCATCCAAAGTTCTAAGAGAAATTTTATCAAACACTTTAGCTACACACTATCCTACTATTCTTAAGAAGTCCATAGGATCTATGATTGCTGTAAGCTTCAATCCTAACTCTAATCAAAGACATGAAAGAGTCAAGAGCTCAATCTCTCATCTAGATTGGCCAAATCCAAACAAGATATCATCAAAACAATAATCAATAGACAAGAATAGATAACCCAACAATCTAAGCATTTAGATCCAAAAATAGATATAAGATCATCACACTAGCAACATATCTTCACACAATCCAAATCCCTAGATTAAACTAGCCACTCATGATATGAAATTCAAGACAAAAGCTAATTCAATCAAAGAACAAAATAGTAAATAGATTAGAAATGTAATAGAAATCACCTAGAGTTGAAGTGATCCTTCAATCCAAGCTTGTTGTCTTCTACATTGGAAATTATCTAAACTACTCCTAAAATTATCTAAAGTCTTTCCCAAAATTGGGAAAGGAAAATGGAAAAGGTAGTTCTCTAAAAAATGGAAAAAGTTCTCCTAAAAATCTATCAAGGGGGTTTAAATAGTCTCCGAAAAGCAACCTTAGGAAAATTCGCGCATTGCAGTCTCCACGCCGCTCCACACGCGTGTGATCGTGCGTGGGAGGCTACTGGATTATGGCCACGCGCACTCACACGCATGTGGAGGTCTTCTCGGGTTCTTCGGGGCTCCGATATTGCCTGGTTCGTTCCTTAAGCTCGGTTTTCGTTCCCATTGGCTCCCGGGACTCCTGTATCACCTCATTTAGGCTAAAAGTAGCTTTGCGTGTTGGTTAGTGAATTTAAGGCACATTTGATCACAATTCATCATGTAAGGATGCTAAAAACGTGACAAAACACCCTAATATGTACTCAAATTATGGGTATCTTGGAGGCTTATCAATGAAAAATATCCTCCCTTGCCCATTATTTCTATTCCTGTCTTGACTGTTGTTCCCATTCTGGTCACTTATGCCATTGTTTACACCTTTGTCATTCCCACTGCGGTTCCCCATATTTATAGGTCTGCTTCCACTCTTACTCCCACTAGGCTGGCTTCGACTTCAGTTATGTCCTTGACTCGGTGAGCTCCCGCTCATGAGGGTAAGGCACTCAAAAGCCTAATGTCCTGGCTTGCCGCAACTAAAACACCCCAATGGATGTCCCTTGCAGTCCGTTTGAGGGTGATCCTTCCCACACTTCTTAATGAATTTCTAGGCTTTACTGAGCGCGTTAGGGACTAGAGCAAGTGCGAAGAGAGCAAGTTTTAAAAATTTGTCATGGTATTCCTAGACAGACGTATTCCATTGCTTTAGGTGTAGGAATTCCTCGTACTTTGCAATTTTGACGTGCTATAGATAGAACCTGTCTCTCAACTCTGACTTAGAGATCTCCTAGTCGAAGTCTGGTTGTTGACGTAATGTAGGTCCCACAGTCGACCACCAATTATCGGCAATGGATGATGTGCAACCACTCTCTTCTCCACGTTGTTCCTATTGTTGTCGTGTAGAAGGGCACTGATAAGTGCCACAAGTAGCGGTATTTTAGGGGTCATTTAGGTGTGAAACATGCTATAATAGATGTCCATTAGGCCTAGAAACATGCTAAGATAGGGTAGTTTCGTTGCATATAGGTCTAGGGACTAATCTTGTGTGTTTTAGTATAATCTGCACAAATCTTGCACTTCGTAGGGCATTCCGGCGACACTTCAGTAAAACGGACGTAACCGGAGCTAGGAATGTCCGAATGAGGCGAGGCAGGTGGCTATAGAACCGTATTGTCGAGAGCTACAACATAGAAGAAGACAGCAGAAGCAAATCACGCACGCTCACACGCATGTGAGCACGCGTGGTTGCTTACTGGTTTGCTCCCACCTACGCTCACACGCGTGTGAGCCGCGTGGACGCGACACAGCGCGGAAATAATTAGGGCGAGATTTTGGGGGCTATATATATGCCCTTTATAGGTTTTTTAGATCAGTTCCCTACAACCCCAATAAACTTTAGATTTGATTTCTCTTTCCATTCCTTCCCCTTTGGGGAGGAAAAACACACTCTTTTCCCTTAGATTAGAATAGATCTTTTAGATTAATGAAGATGGATTGAAGATGTCAAATTCACCATTCCTTTGGTAACATACTCTTTCCATTTAGATTGCTTCTTTAGATTTATTACATTGAGTATTTTGCTTTGTTGATATTAATGTTTATTATGTTAGAGTAGATTAGTTTGGGTGTGTGTGCCCTTGTTGATCTATGGATTGATGCTTAGATATTATCTTATGATCTTGGTATTGTGGGAGTATGATTGATGTTTGTATGGATGATGTTGTTCAATCTATGCTTCTATTTCCGGCCGGGGTAGCTAGTGAACCGAGTGGAAGTGAGAGAGTGCGCGATAGCGGCCTCTCACGAGCCCAACTCATCTATATCTCCGCTCTTAATCCGAAAGGATGAGATCCGAGAGGAGTGGTAGGCTAGGTGTTCGATAAAATGCCTCAACCGAATGAGGATTGAGAGTCTGAGTGTGACACCACTCGGTACTAATACCGTGACTCCCTAGATCAATCCCGAAACCCAATTCCAAGCTACCTACCATAATCAATCCTTTGGCTTGACTTTGGCATGCACCCCCTTCCTTTTACCTTTTGTATTTTCTATCCCTTTTTACCTTCAAACCACCCATGAACAAAACCTTCCCCTTTGATTCTTACAACTCTTACCTTTCAACTTCCTAAATGCCACACATATTTGGTTCTCATTCGCCATCCTTGAGAGACACGACACTCGGGGAGTCTTGACTCTTCGTTTTACCACCTTCACATCCACTCACCCCATACACACAACATCAGGCACTCCCAATAGCTTGAGTCAACTGCCGCAGGCTATGGGCTAACTCGGCAGTAGTCGGAGCATCAACTCCTGGAATACTAGGGGAACCAACAACCATTCTTGATGGCATGGTAACTGCCCCTCACTCTACTGAAGTAACACCCCCTCTACTAAAGTAACACCTTAGTTACCAACACTTCTCAAGGGTATCACTTACCCTATAAGTTTTATCCACAGAAGGCATTCAAGCATATAACAGCTAATCACATATAATTCACAAGACAGAACGATCAATTACTTGCCTAGCAGGCAATAACTCACCAACTAGATGCACACTTCTCGGGTGCAAAATACCACAATTCAAAGATATAGCAATTAAATATATAAACGATAGTAATAACAACAACCATGCGCATCAACTCACAATCTCACCACATTACATAAGGAGTTTATAAATCTTAACGTCTCATACTTAGACTCTATAATATCCTAGGACTCTATAACCTAGGGTTCTCATACCAACTTGTAACACCCCCGAAATTCTAACACAAGAACATAAGGAAAACACCAAAATAACTAAACATTCAACTCTAAGTTAGATTAATCATCCTTGAAGTCTAAGGGAGTGTTACCGCCGCATTTACCCATCTTGGATAGATGTCAGGCTACAACCAAAACAACTACTACAAAAGAAGGGGCTCTACATGACCCACAATAAGTTAACTTTACAAAGTTCCCAAAAACATAAGTTTGGAAGGTAAAGGAAACTAATAATGTCTAGAAGATCCATCCCAACCAAAGCCATAAAATTCAAGATTACAATCACGAAGAGCCAAGTCTACACTAGGGATTCTAAGAGAAGTCTACCACAATAGCAAGCACTCTCGAAGGCAATCATAACTCTGGACCTGAAAAAAAAGTTGCAAAGATATATATAAAAAAACACAAAGTTAGCACAAAAATGCTAAGCAACGTTCATTCTACCCTGTAAAATATTTATATTTGTAGTTTTTACGAGAATATGGCTTTTGATACTAAGATCATAAGACACACACTTTATCAAAATGATCCACATTTAAGATAGTCAAGAATTCACAAACTCACTCAAGCTCAAAACATCAACATAGTTTAAACGGAAAGATTTAATAATTATATATATATATATATATATATATATATATATATATATAAAATATCATAAGAATAGAGAACTCACACCATAAAAAAAAGTGTGTGTGTGTGTATAAAGTAATCATTCTTGAAATCTCATTTCATTATATAACAGGTATATATGTATATACGTAAAGAAGTGTGAGATATCATTCTCAAATATCATTTATAACATAAGTATGGATATAGATATGGAGGATCTCAAGTACATTTTCAAAGTATTTCCAAGTATCACGTTCTCTTATGGAAGAACTGATGCTGTCTGTATTGCGGTGAGGTGTGGATGTAGGTGGTAAAACGAAGAGTCATGAACTCCCCGAGTGTCGTGTCTCTCGCGGATGGCAAATGGGAGAATATACGGATTTCCTATCTTGAGTTGTCCGGATAACACTAAGGTCAAACTTGTAGAGTTGGTTGAATTGAAGTAGTAAGGGTGCAAAGGTTGGTAAGATTGAAGGCAAGTAAATGTAAATAAAAGCGGATGGGGGCTAGAGTATAGTAGAGATTGGTTTGGAGCATGCGGTAGAGGATTGATTTCCATTGAGTTATGGTTGAAGGAGCTTGGAACATTGTCCTGAGTGGCGTCACACTCAAGCTCCCAATCCTCAGTCGGTTGGGGAATTTTGTCAAACACTTTGTCTACAAGTTCCCTCCGGATCTCATCTTCTCAGATTGAGAGCGGGAGATGTGGGTAGTGGGCTACATCTCTTTGCGATATCTCGCCAAAGAGATGATCCTAAACTCTTGAAGAGATTGGGGCCCTCGGTCTAACAAGGTCATACAAAACATACACACAATTTCAACGTTCCCCAAAGAAATCAAACTCATTCATCAAATTAGATCATGAATACCAAATCTCCATTCTACCTAGCCCATATCCTAGGGATTAGCCTCTCATAGGCTCCAACAACATCATCTCATTCAAATAGAAAAGCATATTTACAAGATCAAGATAAAAAGCAAATAACTTCAAGGAAAAGGAAAAACAAGAGAAATCCAAAGAAAAAACAAGTCTTGACGAAAGAGTTTACCCAAAAGATCTCAAAGCTATGAAGATCCAAGTTCTCTTCTCCAAGGAGCTCCTCCTCCCTCTTCTAATCCTATATAACCCTAACCTAAAGTGAGAAATGAAAAATTGACAAAAGACTCCCTCCTCCTAGCTGAAATGTCCCTTAAATACTAAAACATCGCGCAGGATTCTGGTGCCGTCCCACGCCTGCTCACACGCATGTGGACTGGCGTGGACGGTTACTGGAATAATTCCACGCCATCTCACACGCGTGGTGGTGCTCGTGGGCATGGGTTTCTTCGTTTTCGTTCCTTTTGTTGTTTCTGGTTTGGTCTTTCCGTGCTCCCGTGTGTATTTATTCTTCTTTTCACGGGTTGATGCTCTCTTTAGTTGATTTCAGCCTTCAATCCTGTGGGAATCCTTCAAAACACTCCACACAAAACTCTTTTGCAATTTGTTAGTAAAAGAACATGGAAACGCGTAATTGCATTCTCTAAGACTTTGTTTTGGCAAGAAATCAACTTAATTAGTTCTAGATAATTAGGTACTTTTGGCGTCTATCAAAGTTTCCACACTTTAGATTGCTCATCCACGAGCAAATTATACGTTCAAAACCTTCTCATTTAGATGCCAAAAGTATCTAAGCTAAAGATATGTTCAATGATAATCATTCATTCAAAACACAATCTGACATGATGTTTGTATGGGGTGAGTGTAAATGTGAAGGGTGTTAAAACGAAGAGTTAAGACTCCCCGAGTGTCGTGTCTCTCAAGGATGGCGAATGGGAACCGAATTAGTGTGTTGGCATTTAAGAGGTTGAAGGGTAAGAGTTACGGGATTTGCTAAGGGTAGGATTCATTTGTAAAAAGGTAGAAAGGTTGATAAAAGTTGTGGTAAAATAAATGGAAAGGTGGAGATTGGGGCTTTAGGCTTCTCTATGTGGTCTATCTTTGTATGGATTTGTGAGCCAAGATGTGGAATAGACTAGGGCGTTCGTGGCACTTCACCAAGTGGCGTCACACTTTGGACTCCCACATCCTCATTCGGTTGGGGCATTTCATCGAACACTTTGTCTACCACTCCTCTCGGATCTCGTCCTTTTGGACTAAGAGCGGAGATGCGGGTGAGTTAGACTCGTGAGTGGCCGCTATCGCGCACACAGTCACTTCCTTTGGGTTTGCTACCTAATGTGTCCACAAAAGGCACAATTCTACTAGCAATAATATCAAACATCCACATAGATTAACCTTGGGGCCACCAATCCCCTATCTAATCTACTCTAACATGCTAAAGAAATAAGAAAAAGAAAGGAAATCTCAAAGAAACAAATATTAGATTAAGAATTGGAGAGAATAGTTACCACCCTCAAGAAGAGGATCTTTACACTTTTGTTCTTGAAATTCCAATCTTCATCCTTGCCCTTGGATCTAATCTAACCTAGAAGAAAAGAAATTTTCCCCCAAGAGGGGAGAAAACCCTCTACAATTTTCAGATCTATCCTATTCTAAAATTCTATGTATGTAGGTTTAGGGCAAAAGGGATTTATATAGGTGACAAAAGGGAACAAATTTCCCAAAATGGCCCTTGGCCCGACCACGCACGCTACCACGCGTGGTGGTGGGCGTGGATGGTTACTGGAAAGATTCCACGCCCAGCCACACGCGTGTGAGGCTGCATGGGACGATACTGCATTGCGACTTCTTTTGTCTTTTGCTCTATTTTAGCCTCAAATCCCTCTCCAACCTGTAAAATATCTAAAAACTCTTCCTAGGATTGATGTTAGAAGATTTTGATCACATCTGAGCTAAAACGCATGCAATTGTTATGATCAGATGACAAAACGTTGCACTTTTAATCCATTTAAGACCCTTTTCATTCTTGGTGCTTATCAGGAGCACAACCACAAGTTTTTAAAATTCATTATGCACAACCACAAGTTTTTAAAGGACATTAGGAAGTGAGTAGCAATAATCTCATATATAATAAAACCAAATGTTTTTGCCACAAAATTTGGCTCCAATTCCCGCTCAGCAAATACGCCACCGTTTGGTAAAAGACTCTTGGAATGGATATATTGAATTATCATATTTTTTATCAGCTTTATTTTATACGGCTGAATTAAATCAGTCTTTTCGAATTACGAAAGCTAATCTTTAGGAAACGATGTATTTTTATTAAACACATCAGGTCTCTTGGTTAACCGATCGTTTGTAATAAATCTTGAAATTAAATACATTCACAATAGACTTCTAAATCATTGCTATTGTGATATACGAATTATTTGTATTAAACATCACGTCCCTTTGTATCCGAGCGTGGGCATATCATTAAATTAATTAAATTTCAATACATTAAGAATAGAACTTTAAATTATGGCTTATAAAAGGAGTCTAAGTTCAGTTCAAATACAGTCTAGTAGTTCTATATCACTTTAAACACGTTGCAAAATCCTATATAAAATATAGTATACCTCCTTTCTACATTCTGGCCAGTGAGATAACACCCATGAAAACAACTTCTGCTTTGAAAGTAAGATGTATTCGTACTTATGAAATTAGAGATCGTAGGGGTAATGAAGTGGTAAAATCTCGAGAGTGCATCTTCCATGATCAGGAGGTGATTATCGAGCCTAAGAAAATGCAATCTTCATTATCAACTAAATTATATTATATTATCATTTACCAATGTAAGTTATTATTAATGTAAGTTATATAATACTGCTTTTAATTTTCTAATTGTAGGGGAATGTTTTACATGCTCATATTCCCCACGAGTAGGTTGTTAAATTTCAGAAGCAGTTCGTTGAAGGCAAAGCCTATTGTCTAAAAAAAATTTTGGTCGTTACAAATTTTTATACCTATAAGACCAGCAATAACAAATTTATGGTCAAGTTTAACTATTCTACGATTGTCAAGGAGTACAAAAATCTCAATTTTCCTAGGCACATGTTTCGTTTGCGAACATTCCAGTCTTTGAGATCATCTGAGAAGATTGATGACAAGGAACTTATTGGTAAATAATATTTTTTGTAATATTCCTTTTCTGTTTTTATAATTGTTTTCAATTTATATATGCTTTAATTAGTTATTTTTACTGTTTTGTTTAGATGTTATTAGAAGGGTAGTAGAAATTTATTCTCCTCTAGAAAAGGTTGTTAGTGGAAGACCTTCTAGACTAATTGACTTTCTTATAGAGGATGCAAGGTATTTTGTATATTAGTTCACACACTTATTTTAATCCTAAACTATTTTATTTATAAATACTGCACTATTTTTATTTTTGTAGTGGCTAGGAAATGAAATGCACGGTGTTTATAAAGCTCATTTGATTTTTACTCACTAAATTAGGTTAGATTAATAAATTAAAAAGTTATAAAATATTTCTAAATTGGGTTATTTGCTCTTAATATTGAGAAACACTAATGCTTTACTGTCATGGTTACGTTTTCCCGGGCTTAGGCCTGGGCCGGTTAGGGGCCTGGACCCTGGGATGGTTCTGTGCCAGGCCCCGAATTTTTTTAAAGGACCTGAATCGGCACTTAACAAGCCGGTTCCGGTTTGAGCTAAGCCTGGCCTAGGCCCACTTTTTTCCGGGTCGATTCATGGTTGGTTCGACTTTGAACCTACCCGTGACCACATCTAATTTGTACCACAAAATAGCCATTTTAGCTAAAATTTCCAGCAATCTCCCACATGAATGAAAATTGATTTTTGGGACTAAAAAATGACAGGACTGTGTTCAAATGGTTGATCCCTGCATAACATAGGTAGGTGTTACCCTTTGAACCTTTCTTTATGAAGATATGTCTACTCTACTAGCTGTTTGGTAGAACGCGATGTCTTTAGACCGACTGCCATTTGTGTAGATGATGACATACCCCACACCAGAACATTTTAACCTTTGTTCTGTTCTCATGAGTGTGCCCGTTTTGGTCGTGGATCACCGTTCCTAGTTCTGCAAGAGTTTCTAAAGAATTGAACCCATCAATTCTTCTTTGAAGCGACCCTCATTTCTCTCTCACATAGGTGATTCTTTTCCAAGTATCCCACATACTCACATATGTCAACCGATATTTGAATCATTAAAGCATCATGGTGCTAACCTCATGCAAGAGTCACTATTCTAACGAGGAGTGGAAGGGAGTCCGAGACCCCTATAGTGACACGCTTTGTTCGATAATTTAGTTGTATCATTGAACCTAGGTGCCAGCTAGGTTGGATATCCACTATATAACTTTTATTCCAAGGGCTTTAGTCTCATTCCTCATTTCAACTTCTCTAACAACTATTTGCTTACCATCAGGTTAGCGGCCGCTACATTATCCTTTGACCTTACGTAGTCAACAAAGACAACACTAGTTGTGAGAATACATATTTGATAATCTGGTTAATGTGCTATACTCTTCAAGTATAGCTAGGTTGGATATCCACTATAGAATATTTCAAGGGCTTTAGTCTCATTCATCGTTTCAACTTCTCTAACAACTATTTGCTTACCATCAGGTTAGCGGCCGCTACATTATCCTTTAACCTTACGTAGTCAACAAAGACAACACTAGTTGTGAGAATACATATTTGATAATCTGGTTAACGTGATATACTCTTCAAGTACAACTGGATATCCCACGTAGTGCAGTCCAAAGTCACAAGTATACCTTAAGTATCTCATAACTCTCACTATTGTCTTATAATGCGTATTACTAGGGTTACTCATATGTCTACTGAGTTTGTTAATCGCAAAGGCAATATCAGACCTATTAGTATTGTACAACTCATTAGATACAATTAAACTACCAATAATCTAAATGTATTATACTTGAGAAATACAATTTCTATGATTTTTGGAAAGATATACGTTAGTATCTAACGATGTACAAGCCACTTGATTATCATTCTTGTTAAATTTTGCAAGGATTTAATCAACATAATGAGATTGGCTTAACACGAGACCATCCGGTATTTTCACGATTTTAATTTTGAAGATTAAATCCGTCAAACACATATCCTTCATGTCAAATCTTGAATTTAACATGTCCTCGGTAGATTTGATCATTCGATCGTTACTATTCATGATGATTTTGTCATGTATATATAAACAAATAGTGATGTGACCATCTATCATAAACCTTACGTAGACACACCTGTCACCTTCATTTATACTAAACTCGTTGGTTATCATTGCATGATCAAACTTCACATGCCATTGCTAAGGCGATTATTTAAAACATGCAATGATTTCACCAATTTACCACTTTCTTTCTATAGCGCGGAACCACAAGACCCTCAGGTCGTTCCATGTCCATTAAGAAAGCGGTTTTACACATCCATTTGATGAACTTCCAAGTCTTGCAGCGCGGTTATGGCAAGTATCACTTTAATGGATTTTATTCTCATCACAAGAGAATACGTATTAAAGTAACCGTGGCACTTGCGTTGCATGTAATCTTCAATTACAAGACTGGCATTGTACTTCAATGAAACATCCAATTTTATCTTCTGACTAGTGACCCCTTAGGATCCAAAGGTTTTACAACCTAGAGGAAGATCAACCAGTTCCAAGTATGATTCTATAAGATAGAATCTACTTCACTATTTATAGCATCTTTCTGCATTAGTCCTTTTGTAGAAGTCACAACTTCTACATACGTTCGAGACTCATTTTCTAACAAACATGTCAGAAAATCTAATTCATTTTCTATTAAACAAGTTAGAATATGTGCATCACACTCTATCATGTACGTCAAAAAATCTAGACCAAAGAATATTTCAATCCTAGCTCGCTTGCTACGTCTAGCTACGAGCTTGGGTTTTCTTTCAGACCTTCCACTTTATTGTGTTCTTAGCCCAGAACGCGGACTTGGGTACTAAGAACCGATAAATGCCTTTGGCAAAACACTCCCACATTTTAGGTATAGGTAGGAAAACTTCCTATTTTCCATAACTCGTAAGGAATCTTATCGAGCTTCCCGCGAGGAACCTCATTTAAAAGGTAATTACTTGTCCAAAATACGGCCTCAGCCCACATACTTTGAGGTAGGTCCAAACTTATCAATGTCTTGATAGTTATGTTTGGCAACACTGTTCGATTGAGGTGAATACCGTGTTGTATGCTCAAGTACGGTACCAACTCTTCCGTAGAAATCACCAGTAGGTGTTTTAGATTCACCAGACCAATCGCTTATAATTGCCATAATTCTATGATTATGTTGGTTTTCCAAATTATTCTTATAAAGAATACTAGTTTTATACGCACATTGCGCGTATGTGTTAATGCCCAATGTTTATATTTAAATAAATATTTGAAAGTATATCAATGCAAGGTTATATAGGAGAAGTTTATACATGAGTAATTGAATGTCGAATTTTTTAAATTTAAATATCTAACTCAAAGTATATGAATCCAAGATAATATAGAAAATTCATTATAATTATTACTAAAATAAATGTTTGCAACCTTATAAAATCGATAGTCTAAATATTTGGTCTAAAAATGATAGTCTAAATAAATACTACTTTTCATTTGAATTTTTCTAAGTGTTCTTAATTCTCTTTTGAGTAACATTGTCATTGTCTTCATCTTTACTATTTGTTCTCTTCCTTTTTGTTGGTAGTGTGTTATTTGCAATTCGGTTATTGTTGGTAGCATAGATGACAACGTCATGCAATGAGATTATGATATAGGAGTTATGGACTTTCCTTTAGGTGTTCTGCTTGGGGTTCATTTGGTTCAACCATTATTGATGTTGAATGAGTTATTGTGGATAAAGAAATCCCAAGTTTAAGAAAAAAGATTAAATAAATTAATAAAGAAAATTTAAAATATTATATATTTCAAAGATATTAAAAGGTAGTTTCTCGCTTCAATTTGCTGGGTAATGGGTCATTTGAGTACTTTTATTATCAACAAATCCCCCAAGTAGTTAATATGATTGGTTTCAAACTATTCTTTTTTATTTTTTTCATGGTATTAAAGAAATACATATGTTTTCAAAAAAAAAATACATATGTATCATTTTTTGGTGTAACTACTAATTTATTTAATTCAATAAGAGTAGAATAGAGTGATTCCGCTTCAATTTGTTGGTTTATTATTTGAGTACTCTCTTTGTCAACCAATCCCCAAGTAGTTAATATAATTAGCTTCAAATTATTTTAAATTTTTTTTCATAGTATTAATAAAATACTTGGTAAATAAATATATAGCATTATTTTGTACTATAACTTTAATATTTAATTACAAGATATTGTAAAAATAAGATAATGGACAATGTAATGAATATCAATTGATAAATTTGAATGTGAAGAATCTTTGTATGAGAGAAAATAAAGACAATATAACTAATGAAATTATTTCTCTTATTTAATTTAATTTAATTTTTTGATAATGAATAATTTTTTCAAATAAAGGTATTGTAGACACATAATTCTAAATTAAAGAAATACGTATGTATCATTTTTTTTTGTAGCTACTAATTTATTTAATTTAATAAGAGTAAAATAGAGTGAGAAACTTAATTATGTCAAATTTGATTGAGATGAGGTTCGAACCTAAGACCTTTCTTATAGAAATTAATGGGTAAGTTAAAAGTTAACGGAATATTAACGGAGAAGAAAATATTTAACGGAAAACTTAACGGATAATCATAAAAGTAAGGTTAAATTAGGTAATCTCTATTAATAATATTAATCTGAATTATCTTAACCATATATTTGATTAAATAATTCATCTGAACCATCCATTTGATTAAATAATTTGACCGCCATTTTTTCTACCCATTTTAGGCCTAACTCTCTTTGGCTCTTATTAGTATAGTAGAAATTTATCAACAACATCGATTTTTCTCTTAAGCGAATTCGCTTAGCACTACCGAGTGTTATTGTTGATACTCTAAGAAGTAAATCTGAGAGGTTACCCGAGAAGTACCTAGAAGGTGACTCGATAGGGTAAACATCCGAGAGGTTACCTAAGAGGTACCCGAAAGGTGACTCCGAAGAGTAAACATACTACTTGGCTTGGTCGAAGGTAAACTCTCGCTTGTGACCGGAAGGTACATTTACTTCTTAATCACATGGTCGAGAGGTACTTCTAGCATTTCTCAAACCCGAGATGTGTGTTTCACTTCTCGATGATTTTGCCACATCACAAATATCATATTTGTGCTTATCATTAAATTTTGAATATGGTTCATGCTAATTAATCTACATATAGATTCAATAATTACCATGACCTTGTCTACCATGCTCTAAACACGAAGCCCATTTAGTGCTTTCATTAATTGAGATTAATAATAATATTTTTATTAACTACGGTTATTACATTGAGCTTATAGCCCATTTAGTGTCTTTATTCCAAATTTAGACAAAACCTTGTCTTAATCCACAAGAGTGACAACTTAATAAATCATTACAACATTACTCAGAAGTTAGGTGGTTTGAGATTTATTTGTTGTCCCAATATTTTCGTCATTTGTCTCAATTTCGAGTTTCATATTAGTACAGTTTGGTATCTCTAATCAAGTTAATTTTAACATAATTAACAAGATTATAACAACTAAATTTCCAAACTAGTTGAGTCAAGCTTATATAATCGTATTAAGAATATTATCTAAAATATTCAATACATTTAAGCCTCAACGCTCACGATTATATAGTTATCACAATTTTGACAAATTGATTAAACTTGAAATCCTTATCGTTCAACATGAACTAGAACCGAAGTCCTTTACGAGATTTCAACATGCAACACGTTTGTTACTTTTCATTTCAGCCGTTAAGCCATTTTAGCATTTTACAATTAATATTACGTATGCTCAAAGCATTCATATTGAATCTTTTATATATTAAAAATATCACACAAGAATATTTAAAATATAAAAAGTTCAAAACACATAAATGGAACAACACATTTTTATTCAATAATAAAAATGTATTACAACGATACTACAACATTATTTAAAATAAATAAATAGGAAAATACATAGGAAACTAATATTCATTATTCCTCGTGTAGTAGTCCTTCAACCCATGTGCCATGTTCCATTTTTCAACTACCCACTCCTCGAAGGGTGGTATCTATCTGCACATCAGGTATACCTGTTAAAGAAACCAAGGTTGTGACCTCACTCGTCCAACCATCCATGTTCTTTAATAATAGCGAAATTGTTCTCAACATTTTCACCAAAATGACGTTGGCTTCATTGTGGTTGCTCACCTTCTTCTCATAATCTTCTTAAAGGCTAAGCTTCTGCTTTCCTTTCCTTTCATTACAATTGAAGTAATTGTTTAAACTATAACAATCATCAGACCATGTAGTGATCGTGTTGCCGTTAGAAATCTCCATAGGCATCAATTGCATGCCACCAATCACTAGTCTACCAGTTCGCGAACCAAAGTTCTCCGGAGCACTATCGTGTGATTTTCCAACTCCAATGGAAACATTATTTCCAACATTGCCAACATTTACCAACACTTCAAAATGTGCAACATAGTTGCCGCTCTGACCATTTCAATGTGCACCATGAGCATCATTCATGGTTCCACCACTCGTGGAATCCATCGACTTATTCATCATATAGTCGATTTTAAGATTGTTGTTTTGGCTGAATGAATAAGTTGATTTCACAAGAATAATACACACACACACACATACACACACACACACACACATATAGGAATGCGTTCAGGTGTGAGCTACTCGCCCAGGAAAGAAGTGAGAAAGCATGTCATCCGTTCACAGATCTAACGGATTAGAAACACTGACTTTTTTTAAAAAAAAATACGGTGGCATTTTCGTAAATAATTGAACATTGAAGTGCAAGTAAAGGGTATTACAAGTGCAAGTAGCAATTTCATATAGTGAACCTAAGTGCAAGTAAATTGTATTACAAGTGCAAGTAAAATGTATTATCGATGCAAGTAAAATGTACACTGAGCATCAATACTAAGTGTACCTAATGTTATAACTAGTTGCACCTAACGTTATAATTAGGTGCACCTAGGTGCACAAATGTTAACAATGTAAATTATTTGTACTTGCAAGCGATTTTACATGCAAATGTGCACCAGCTACTTGCACTTATAACACATTTACTTGCACCAAAGTTTGAGTTCAAGTTATTACCACCGCGTCGTTTCTTTAAAATTACATCAGATTCATTGATCTGGACACGTGGACGGCTGTGAATAGTTCTTATTTCAAAAATATATATTACCAATATATATATATATATATATATATATATATATATATATGATCATAGGAAATCACCATTTTAGGTGAGATAGTGAGATAAAATCTCAACAATACAAATTGGTATTTCAATCGTTGAGATTGTTATTTATGA
>NXFB01000635.1:26327-45890 GCA_002525835.2 Ipomoea batatas | reverse complement strand
AGTTAAGAAGTTCTAGCAACAAAATTAGTAAACACATTGCCAAAGGCCTTGTGGTCAAGCGGCTTGAAGTGATTCTCCCAAGTGGGAGGTCATGGGTTCGAGCCTCAGTGGGGGCAATGTTGACTTTGTTGGGCTTCAGTAGGTTGAGAAAGTATATGGACACATACTACATGTAACAGGGTCAATAGTATTCAAAAAAAAATTAGTAAACACATTGCTGAATTAAAGTTGCCCAAAAATGTGTGAATGTAGAGGTTTCAAAGTGTGAATGTAGAGTATAGAAATCGTGAATGTAGAGTTATGCATGTGTGAATCTGTAATAGAGTTAAGAAGTTCTAGCAACTTGTAGCCCTGTAATGTGTGAATGTGAAGTTCTTAAGTTGTGAATATTGTAATAGAGTTAAGAAGTTCTAGCAACTTGTAGCCCTGTAATGTGTGAATGTGGAGTTCTTAAGTTGTGAATATAGAGTTTTGAATGTGTGAGTGCATAAGAGTGGTAATATAATTACTAAACATATAATCCTGTAATGTGTGAATGTGAAGTTTAAAAAGTGTGAATGTAGAGTATCATATAATCCTGTAATATGTGAATGTGGAGTTTACAAAGTGTGAATGTAGAGTATAGTGTATGTCCGGTTCTTATATCGTGGACCGCGGTCCACAATGCATTGTGGACCGCGGATCCCCAAAACGACGTCGTTTTGATTAATGAAACATATGGATGAATTCGCGCCACTCAGTTTCTTTTCAAATATACTGCAGTTTCTTTTCAAATATACTGCAGTTTCTTTTCAAATATACTGCAGTTTCTTTTCTATATATACCACTCACTTTCTTTTCAAATGTAGTGCAGTTTCTTTTCAAATATACTGCAGNATTCAATTTCAATCGCACTATAAACATCTATTGAACATTAATCCCTAAAGATTCTATTACAGTATGAAGTTAGTGTCTGGGATTGAAAGGAAAGGCGGAAGAATGTATACATACACTGATACACACAGAGGGAACGCAGCAAACAAGGGGGGTCCTATTGTTTGGACCATGGTCCACATAGCTGTGTGGACCATGAATACAATATACGTTTTTAATATATCAAAAGTATATTATTTGTGTATTGAATGTACATTATTTGATAATATGATGTTTACTTGGAGATGTAGCATCTTTTTATATCCGCTGCCATTGCTCAGGGAGCTCAAAGGTTGAATCCGTTGCCCGGTCGCCAACAAATTCGACAATACAACTATACAAGCATTAAACAACGACTTGTGAATTTGTGATTGCAGATTACCACAATTTACATAGAACCGTAGATCCCTAATTTTACTAATTTGCGTATACTCAAATTTAATACCTCAATTTTTAGCCTGATGTGCGGTGCGAACAACTACTCTTAGTGGTGTAAATGTTGTCCCTCAATTTTCAAAAACGGTACATATATTACCCCTCCCGTAACTCAGAAGGGGCAATATTTACACCACGGAAGGGGCAATATATGTATCGTTTTTAAAAATTGAGGGTCAATATTTACACCACTAATAATTTAGGGATGACATTGATAATTGACATATTATGGAGGGGCATAAATTATAATTTTCCCTATAATATAATATACTTCGTAATATTATATATATATATATATATATATATATATATATAGGAATCTATTCAGGTGAGAACTAATATTTTATAGAGATCTATGAGGTCAAATTGTGATCGTTAGATTAGAATATTGAATGGCAAGATTGATGTTTTTTTTTTGGGTATATTTATTCAATTAGACGTTGTTTTTAGTGAGGGAGGGTATTTGTGTCTTTTTTTTTGTAGTGTTTTAATTATGGTAGATTTAATACACTGTCTAATTTTGGTATTAATCCAACAGTTTCTTTTTATTTGCGTGACTCTTTGAATTCTTGCCGCTAGGTCCAAGGTTTTCTTCATTGGTGAGATGCGACGGTGGCTTTTCTTTTCTTCACTAATGAGTTGCGATTTGCGAGGTCATTTGCATTTTTCTTCATTGGTGAAGGGCGACGGTCGGAGGGCAGAGTTGTCGACGGGACGGTCAGAGGGCGGAGATATCGTCTGGACCGTCGGCGATGGTGTTCTGAAAGTAGCGGTTGCGTTGCATGTCTATGGTGGTCTATGGGTTGCGATCTGAACGTGTTTCAATGGCATATGGCGGTGATGGGCTTCGACGGCATCACAACTCCGATCTGGAGGGCTCGGTTCCAGGTTAGAGATTTGCCTCTTTTTTTTTTTCTTTTTTTTTTCAATTGTTATTGGTTCGTAGCTGTAGGGTTTATATTAGTTTTAGTTGTTTGGCAGTTTGTTCTTTCTTTTTTATTTGGTATATTTTTTGCCACTTTAGTATTTTGTTGTTAATGTGAAAAATTGCAAAAGATGATGGCACTGAAACACTGTATTACTTCTGACTTCTATCATTTTAATATATTACTTTTATTTCTTTACTGTATAACTCTTTGTGTAAAAGATGTGTGCCCAGATTCATCACTCATCATCAAAGTGTATTTGCAGGTGTGTAATTTTTGACTTCACCTTTTGTAATGTTTGAGCTTTTAATATTCACCTTTTGTAATTTTTGAGTACATAATTGCGTGTGTAATATTTTTTTTTTTTGATTTCCTTATTTTTTGAGTGTTTTTAATATGTTTGGAATTTTGTTTCCTTTTTTTTTTTTGTTTGGTTGTATACTTTTAGGCAGTTTGCTGGTTTGATTTGGGTGTTTTAATTTGTGTATTTGTTATAATTTTTTTAGTTGAAGATTGTGGATATCATAGATTGGTTTATTTGTTCAGAATACTTGTGTGCCGTGGTGCAACAATTGTGTGTGACTATTTAGAATTCATTGTGTGCCTCATGATTTACTATTTATTCTATTTTTTTTGTTTGTATAGTTTTAGGCAGTTTGCTAGTTTGGTTTAGGTGTTTGAATTTGTGCATTTGTTTTTTTTATTATTATAATTTTTTTAGTTCAAGATTGTGGATTTGATAGATTGGTTTCTATGTTCAGAATACTTGTGTGGCTTGGAGCAGCAATTATGTGTGACTATTTACTGTTTTATTGTTTGCCTTATGATTTACTATTTTTATTTTGTGCATCATGATTTACAAAACATTTATTCAAATAATTAGCATGAACTCTCAATTTTTGAGGATATAATTTGGTTTACAATATTCAGTTTTTTGGTGTTCCACGGCTGGTGTAGGTGTGTGCCTTTATTGGTTGTAATGTTTGCCTCTGTTGGGTATTGTGGGTTTCTCGGTTGGTGTTTAGTGTGTGCTTCATGATTTTCTAAATATTTATTCAAATAATTACCATGTATTGGTAATTTTGAGGACATAATTGTGTTTCTAATATTTCTATTTGATTTTATTATTTTTTGAGTGTTTTTAATATGTTTGGAATGTTTTTTTTTTGTTTGTATAGTTTTATGCAGTTTGGTAGCTTGGTTTGGGTGTTTGAATTTGTGTATTTGTGTAACATATTTATTACTTAGTTTTCGGTGTTGGTAGGGAACTCCACATTTAGTTTTACGAGGATATAATTGGATTTTAAATATTTAGTTTGTTGGTGTTCCACGGTTGGTGTAGGTGTGTGCCTTTGTTGGTTGTAATGTTTGCCTCTGTTGGATACTGTGAGTTTCTCGGTTGGTTATTTTCCAATCGTTATTTTTTTAAAACTACTTTCTTTTTCGTTTCTTTATAAATATAAATGATATAATCCAAGTTTACCATGCATGCTTTGGATTTGTCCTTTTCGCTTGTTCGTTTATTGATTAGTAATTTAATTTCCGTGCCTTTGTTCGTTTATTATCCTTTTTTATTACTATTATATTTGAGTTATATTTTTTGGTTGTTGCTGTTGTTTGTAATGTGTGCCACATTGTGTTAACCGTGTGCCGTACTTGATAAAATATGTGTTATGGTAATCATTTTTGTGCGTTTGTTGTTGTCAGCAAAAAAGCAATGGGGGCTCCTTCAGTGGGGTGTTCGTCTCAGATTGGAACCGCTGATGATGATTTTGTTGATGCGCCTAATGTTGCTAAGGACGAGGTTCGCCGAGATCTTTCGCCTAACGGTCCGGATTTTGAGTTAACTTCAGAATAGTTTGCAGCATTCCCTACTTTTAGAGTTAGGGTTTCACATGCGTATTTGGTAGATGCGTTGGAGGATCTCACATCACACCTAGAGGAAGGACATTATTGCACTTGGATTTGGTGGCCTCCTTGCTAGGGACTGTGTGACTAATACGTTTGTGTTGTGTGCCATATTCTCATCTCATTACGTTTCTACCTACTTGTTTTGTTTTCAGCACAAAATTGTGTACTTTTAATTTGTTGTATACATTCTGCCCACAAATACAAAATTGTTACTTTAAACATTTAGGTTTGGTTTTGTCCTACAAACTTATATTACCTTCATGTGTGTGCCACGGAGTAGCCCCTTGTGTGCCATGTACGTTAATATTGCGTGCCTAACGAACTACTTCGCCTCACTCATGTTTTGGTTAAAATTATGTGCCCCTTTGATTCACGACGTTTGCCATATAGGTAAACTTTGCGTCCGAATTCATTCCTTACGACATAACGTGCCCTACAATCACATTCCTTAAGGAAATATTATTTCTAAACCTAAATTACTGTTTTCGTTTTGCATGAGACAAACTCTACCAACCTAATCACATTTGTGTGCCTCGTATTTGTCCCTCGTTTGCCACGCTCCTTTGTCTTGCGTGCCTCAACAAGACACAATATAGTTAAAGTTATGTGCCTCTTTGAGTCGACTTCTATGCCATATAGAATATTTATGCATGCATATTCGTTCATTAACACAACACGTCATACAATCAAATTCCTTAATGCAACATTATTAACTAAAATAAAATTGTGCATTTCATACTAACTCAAACTTTTGGTACAGTGGTCATCGCTTAATACTGAAAATTTAAAATTTACAATATGCCCATGAAGTTATCGTCCAACATGGGACAAATTATATGCAACTAAAATTGCTAAAACATGACAAATAAAAGTAAGTGTCAAAACGTGTCAAAATTATTGAAGTTGAGAATTAAACCTATATTAAAATGATCATGACTATTATTTTATCTATAATAAAAAAAAAAAGAACAATAAAGTTTACATACTTTGTAGATGACACAATGGATATCCATATGACGTCTACATGACTAGACATGCATATACACGCACAAAAATTGGTATTTGAATTCTCTGATACATGCATATATATTAGTATATGACTAATGCCTTCCATGTTGAACCTTATCTGATTTGCTTAAATTTTTGTAAGGGAAAAAGTAGTGATGCATGAACATAATACATATGCCATATCAGATTAGCTAACCATCAACAATGCTGGCAAACAATATGGTCCGAGAAGAAGCCGGCTACTCCACCATTCTTTAATTTATTTAAATTTAATTTCTTAATTATTTTTTACTTTATCAAACTACATTAACTCTACGGCTTCAACGTCCGTTTCATTAGTTTAACTATGAACACATCTATGTTGAGAAGACAAACTTATCGGATCAAAACATGCAGTAATGATTGGATTGTGTGCCAAGATTACTTACTTACTTTCCTGCATAATAATTATTTTTTTTTAAAAAAAACATTCATTTTGTTGTATGCTTTCACTTCTATCTATACATTTCAGCAGTCAAACACACTTTAGGGAAATGGCACACATATTCCCCCAAACTGGCACACAATAAAAATCGTCAACATATATTTATTAAACCCGTTTCCACTCATCTTCACACTATTTGACCGCAGCATATCACGTTTCGAATATTAATCTTGCATATTTTAATATCATTACGAAGCACAACTATACAAGGAATCAAACTCTACAAGCTCCTTGTAAACACACCATTCATTCCATGATTATAGTGATCCTCAAATGCTAACTTTGTACATACAAATCCTACCTTAATTACTACCTAACCAAAATTCTCTAATTTACCCTTATTTTGATTTCAATCTGCCGTGACATATATATCTAATCTCTAATCTATCCCTTTTATTCCTTAATAATGGATGGTTGAGATTAAACCTCTTTGAACTCAAAATAAGTTGTCCTCACCTGAATAGAGTCATATATATATATATATATATATATATATATATATAGGGTATGGTTCACGGGTTGGTATGCCGTGGACCTGGGTCTACATTCACATATACTATATTCTACATTCACATACGGTACAAAGTTGACAATAAATATTAGACTATTAGCAACTGTTATTTGAAAATTAGACTCTAAAATTCGAGCGGTGGCATACTTGTAATTTTTGTAACAACAATGGTATCTGTTCTATGAACCTAACAGAGGCTAAAAATACAAGTTTAGAAACGCATTTATGTCCTCAAAATTACCAATACATGGTAATTATTTGAATAAATATTTAGAAAATCATGAAGCACACACTAAACACCAACCGAGAAACCCACAATACCCAACAGAGGCAAACATTACAAAAGGTGAAGTCAAAAATTACACACCTGCAAATACACTTTGATGATGAGTGATGAATCTGGGCACACATCTTTTACACAAAGAGTTATACAGTAAAGAAATAAAAGTAATATATTAAAATGATAGAAGTCAGAAGTAATACAGTGTTTCAGTGCCATCATCTTTTGCAATTTTTCACATTAACAACTAAATACTAAAGTGGCAAAAAATATACCAAATANCCAATGGGTTTCTTTGGTCTGCCTGATTGAGTCATCAATACATGATGAGAGTCTCAAATGGCTCCTTGGTCACTTTTGAAGCCATTGTAAGACTCTTTTCTTGTTGCTCCTCATCTTTTCCTTTTAATGGAATTCTGCAATTCTTGAATTCACCTAGCTAGCTATCCCATTGATGGTTTTTGTTGTTTTGTATATCAAAAAACAAAAAGGAATATTCTTTTGTCCAGAATTAGTTGCAAAGTTGGTAATCCTTGACACATCGGAAGGGTCGCAGCAGAACGGCGACGGATCTAAGGAAGGGTCGCAGCAGAACGACGACGGATCTAAGGAGCAATTTCAGGCAAAACATTGTTGCGTGGAGTAAGGAAAACGAAAAATAAACAAAAAACAATTACTAATGACATGTCATCTGCCAAGTCAGCGCTTAACCGGAAGGACGGGTCAAGAACCGGCTAACAGGTGAAATCGAACGGATTTGTGCTGTTGAATGGTGTAATTGCACGTTTTTTTTGTTGGGTGGCCTGATTGCATTTTCGCGTTACGTTCAGTGGCCAATTTGGCCCTTATTCCATTTTAATATAATATTGGTTCATTTTCAAAAATATTATAGATTGATTTTTTACCATACTATTACAATATATAATTAAAATTAACATGAAATTACATATTAAAATTAAACTTTAATATTTTAATATTATAGATGTTTTTAAAATTTTTATTTGTTTTGAATTTCAAATCAAAAAAATAATAAAATTAAAATAATTCCATTTGGTTCAAGTTTAGTTACATATCTTTTTTAATTCTATAGTTAATTAAATTACGTACGACAATTGAAATAATTCTTTTTCAAACTTTTCATGTGCATAAAGGTAAAGTTTGGTGCAAAATAAAATAAAAATAAATTAAATGCAATCTCATTGTTATTTGTAAGTCTATTTTCCATCATTATATTGTTATATATATAGATCTCTATCCTTTTTAAAGTCATTAAATAATAATAATATGGTAATTTAATGGTAATAGGATTTATAAAAAAGAAAAATATATATTCTATTAAAAAAAATTCTAAATCAAAATAGATATGTCAAATTTAATTTATTCTAATAAGATAAAATTGAAATCTTCTATTCAATTACTTATTTTTGTATTACAGATATTTTTAATTTCATTTGTTTTAATTTTGAATTTTAATTTTTTTTAAATAATAATTTAATTCGAATATATACACACACACATTATTTTAACTGAAAAATAATGTTTTAATCTTTCCGTGCACATATTGGAAAACTTTGTTACAAATTAAAAAAATAAAATATATCAAGTACAATCTCATTGCTATTTGGTATATTTTTTTCTTCATATATATATATATATATATATATATATTGCTAAAAAGAGAAAATAATAACTATAATACATATATACATATTATATCATTGTTGCATGTCAAAAGTTCACTAAAAAAATATTGTTGCATGTCAATTTGTTTACTTCATCTAACTTTAAAAAATAACTATGATATTATTACTACTATATATAAATTTCTCGCTACATAAATGATGTTGGTTTTCAAAGTTTAAAAATGTGAATGGTAAAATATATCGTTATTATAATTTTAGCATTCTACTCATGACAAATATAAGTATTATTGCATTAATTAAAAGTTTTGTAGTACAAATGCTATAAACAGATTATATAAAATATCATAAATTATAAAAATTTACAAATCTATAATAATAGTTATTATTTAAATATTATGAGCCTAAAACAAATAAATTTACGTTAATAACATAATTGAAGAAAAACTAACATAAAAATGAACTAACTTACATTTGTGGAGTTTGAAAAAAAATAATATTGTGATTGGGTAAATGTCTCACATTAAAATATAATGTTATTAAATTAATTGAAATTCACATATTTAAGAATGATGAATCCTCTCGGGATCTATCAATTTAAAATGAAGAATAATAAGATATAATGGAACTAAAAGGTTTTCAAAAATAATAGAACTAAAAGAAATAAACTTTCAATAAATTAGTTAAAAACATATCATAGATCTACAAATATTGAACCACAAAGTCTATTATGGACATATTATTTAAATGATGATCTAGAGAGGTTTTGATTGTGCTACATTTATGGGTTGGAAAATATTTAGAAACAAAACTAAGTGGTTTCAGACATCTATTTACTATTTATGATAACAAACAAAAGTTTAAGGCAAAAACTCGTGTGAGAGCATCTCATGGGTCTCAATCCGTGAGACAGATCGGATCTTTAATTAACGAGGTCAAAGATTTGACCCATTAATAAATTATTTGATCAATTAATCAAAGATTTAACCCGTGAGACGGTCTCACATAAGTGCTACTCAAAGTTTAAAATATCACCAAAGTATATTCTAAAACAAAACTCAGATATCAATGTAAAATTTTAAAATAAGAATGTTTTTTCATGCAAGGAAAAAAAATTACATAATATTTCTCAATATTTATATAATATAAAAAATTATCAATATGTCTTTTTATCCATTTCTGTAGACATATATTATATTAATAGTATTTTTTACAATATGAAAATATATACACTTTTTTTTTTTATATAGAATTGTGATTACTACATAATTATACACGTTAATTACTACTAATAAAGATGTTTTTCACTCATCCATCAAGTATCAAATCACAATATAGAGTTTAGATATTGTTCCACTGGAGATGACTCTTGTAATGTTAGGAATTGATGCAATGTGGAGTTAAGCACAAGCTAAAACTATTCTTACATAAGCTAGGCCTATCGTTAAAGAGTTTGGTTGATATGGTTTAGCAAATGACGAATTAGACAAGTAAAACAAAGAACTGGGACTTGGTTGGTTCAAGCTAAGATGACAATTATTCTACTAAGGATTAGGGGATTAGAACAAGCATAGGGTAAGTGAGATGCACAAAAATGTCCAAATACCACTCTCGTAGCTATTTTGACTTGCAACCTCACTATGAACTCCACTCTCGTGACAATCCAACCTAAAGTTGCCTAAACAAGAATACAAAGCATAAATTCTCCTTAATACCCGAAATACTCTCGTATTGTGCATTAAGTGTGTGAATGTGTGGCTAGTATTCAAGCTCTACTCTCATAGCAACAAACACACTCCAAATCATGCATATAATAGGGATCCAACAATTATACACAATTTCATAACAAATCCAATTCACACAACTAACCCTAGAACACCCAAATAATCCCTTTATGCAATACAACTTATATAGGCATCAATAGCAAGAAATCAAACCAAATCCTAGTCCCAAATGGTTTAGCTACTCATAATATAACAATAGATGCAAAATATTAAAGAAGTAAATGAAAGCATAAAGAGAAATGAAAGGAAGAGATGGGTAAGAAAAACTTCTCTATTGAGCTTTTGAATCCAACATTTGCTATGTTCTTGATGCTTGGAAGCGAAGAGAAACTAGTATTCTACCATATTCTATGCTATTCTAAACGAACCCTAGCTAGGAAATGAAGATGAAATAAAAGATCTCTTTTTGGGTAGAGAAAATCAGCTTTTGAAGGGCCAAAAACGCGCTGTCAAAAAATGCAGGGAGCTGGCCACGGTCGTGGCCAGAATGCAGGGCAATTTTGCCTAGAGGCCACGGGCGTGGCCACCAGGCAGTGAATTTTGCCTGGTTGCCTCAAGCGTGAACACGTTGTGACTCGTCGGGTAGGTCTTCGGTCGCTTTGGTGGTCACTTTGGTGCTTTCCTCGACTGCAGGTCACTCCATGATCCATCCCAAAACATCCAATGCTCTAAACACCATTACTTTGACTATCCAATAATGCTCTCGTGTTAAGGCGACATAAAATCACCTAACACAAGCAATAATTCCATAAGTGACCAAAATGACTCCAAAATATAATGAGTAACAAGCAAAAAGTACCAAAATGTGTAAGGAAAAAGCATTGGTTAAAGACATTCATCAACTACAATGGTTACTTATTAAAAAACTTATTTTAAAATATGTCTAAACTCATACTTTTAATTAAAAAAATATTTAAACATTTTTCTAAATATGTAATATAGTTAGGGACTACCATTAATCCATATAAATTTAAAAATTAAATTATTTAATGTGTAAATGTAATTTTCTTAATTATAATTAATAAAATATAAAATATAATTAAAAACAAAATTATAAAATTAACAAAATATGTTCGTACATATTTATATTTTTAAAAATGCATACATACATATACTTATGCACTATATTAATCATACAAAATTAAAATGCTTTTTTTTTTAATTTCTAAATTTAATTATTTTAATTATAATATATCCATATAAATTATAATTACAGAAATTATATTATAGAATTTGCATACATAGATATTAATAAATATTATTTGCATATACAATGTATTACACAATTATATAAGAAAATTCGTCTGATCAGAGTTTAAAATCACATATACAAAATTTAAAATTTACATTTTTAAAGTTCTAAATATAATTTTCTTAGTTATTATTCATATTGTTGGAATTATAATATATATGAAATACGATTAGGAATAATTTAATTTAATTATATAAATTTTTCTTTATAAATTTATCTAAATATGTATATGATTAGAGAGTATATTAATCATACCATTACTTTTGACGCTTTTGACTTGTAATATCATACCTTTGATTAGGTAATTCATATCTTCGAAATTTCCTTAATTTCCAGGCCAATTTTGAAATCTAATCCCATAGTGTATTTGTCTCATGGCCAATTTTGAAATCTCATCCCATAGTGAATTTGTGCCCTTCGAAACCTTATCCCATTGAACTTCATCTCATGAACACGCCACATTGAGCTTCATCTCATGAACACCTATAAATTTCTTGTGTCCTTTATTTACACCTTCGAACCACTGCGTACAACTATATTTACTTGCTATATATACACCTCCACACCACTATAAATTTCATGTGTCCTTTATTTACTTGCTATATTTATTTATGCATGCATAATCCACACTTGAAACGCACACTACAGAATATTTATTATTCCTCTACGTACAAAACACTAACAATTTGTTAAGTGTTTTTGTTTGATTTTATATTTGGCTTAGCAATTTGATTTGGGAAAAAAAGTCTAGCCACCCCCCTAGACTTTTTCTTATCTCTTTTGGGACCAACATATATGTAATACGACTTATGTAATTATATTATTACTAAAATAAATATGGAAAAAATGAGAAATAATTTCATTGTAATTAATATAAAAATAAATTCAACGACTAATGTTTAGCTTAATTACCATAATAAGTTATTAGGCAATTATTATTAGTTAATTACAATAATATGTGTGCAATTATACTTTTATACCTTAAGTATATTCATTTTCACCATATCACTTAGTTTTTTCTTCCTCCTCCATATCTAAATGAATTAATTGTAATTATTATAAAAAATTCAACAACCCATGTTTAATTATAATTATACTAATATCTGTGTAATTATTAGCTTAATTAACATAATAATTATTAGTAAATTATACTAACATATGTGTAATTAATTTCTTTTAATTACCATAATAATTATTTGGTAATTATACTAATATTGTGCAATTATACTTTTATATCATGTTTAATTGTAATTATACTAATATTCATGTAATTAGTAGCTTAATTAACATAATAGTTATTAGATTTTAAATAGTAATAGTTTGGGTGGAAAATTACAAAAGTAGGATTTTATTTTTATTGGTAGTAAGTATAGATATTGATAGATTTATAATTAAAATAATTACATATAGAAATTTAAAAATTACCATTTAAATTTTGTATGCTTAATATAGTGTATAAGTATATGTATGCATACATTCAAAACAATTCTAAATATTTATGAACACTTATTTCGATAATTTTATAATTTTATTTTCTTAATTATATTTCTCATTTTAGTAATTATAATTAAAGAAACTACATGTACAAATTAAAAGAATTTAATTATTAAATTTGTAGGAATTAATATAATCCGTAACTATATTGAGCATNATTTCTTATAGAAATTATTAATGGTTAAGTTAAAAGTTAACGGAATATTCAGTTATTAAAGTTAATACTAACGGAATGTGGGGTTATTTAAGGGAAGAAAATTATATAATAGAGGGTAAAGAAGGAAAATCTATATATATACCCGCCCATCCTAAGAAAATATTCTATTTTGAAATTTGAAATTACAATATTTTTTACCTAATTAAATAATAACAAAAATACTATATATGTTAATTTAATTTATATTAATAATTATCTAAAATATTTATTATACCATGAATCATGGTCTACTTTTAAGGTACATGATGATAACTTTTTTCACACATCCATCAAGTATCAAATTACAGTATAGGGTTAAGATATCATTCCACTGGAGATGACACTTGTAATGTTAGGAATTGATGCAAAGTGGAGTTAAACATTAGCTAAAAACTACTTATTTAGAAGCTAGGCCTATTGATTGTGAGTTTGGTTGATATGGTTTAGCAAATAACAAATTAGACAAGTAAAACAAAGGACCGGGACTTAGTTGATTCAAGCTAAGATGCCAATCATTCTACTAAAGATTAGAGTATTAAAACAAGGCATAGGGTAAGTGAGATGCACAAAAGTGTCCAAATACCACTCTTGTATCTATTTGGACTTGCAACCTCACCTTGAACTCCACTCTCGTGGTAATTCAACCCAAGGTTGCCCAACCAAGAACACAAGACATAAATTCTCCTTAACGCCCGAAATATTCTCGTATTGGACATCAAGTGTGTGAATGTGTGGCTAGTGTACAAGATCTACTCTTGTAGCAACAAACACACTCCAAACAAAGCATATAATTGGGATCCAACAATCATACACAAATTTCATATCCAACCTATTTCACACAACAACCCAGAACACCCAAACAATCCCCTTTATGCAATACAACCCATATAGGCATCAATAGCAAGAAATCAAACCAAATCATATTCCCAAATCACCTAGCTACTCATAATATGACAATAGATACACAATATTAAAAGAGAAATTGAAAGCATAAATTGAAATCAAAGGATAGAGGAGAATAAGAAAACTTCTCTATTTAAACTTTGGAATCCAAGATTGCAAGGTGTCTTGAGCTTGAAAATGGAATGGAACAACAAATCTACACTAATCTAAGCTATACTAAACCTAAACCTAACTAAAAATTGAAGGGGAAATGAAAGATATGTTTTTGGGTGGAAGAAATCCCCTTTTAAATGGTAAAAACGGAGCTGATAAAAGTTGCAGAGACTGGCCATGGGTGTGGCCATGCCTGTGGCCAGAAATGAGGGGCTTACTACCTAGTGGCCACGGTTGTGGCCACCTGCAAACAGCATTTCTATGCACATTACCCATCTTCTAGGCTAATTTTCTTCCCTAAATATTTTGAATTAGCATTTGTTGTAATTATCAAAGTTGTAGCCCTTCAAGTTAACTTTCCAATGACATAAAAATCACTTGATTTGGACATTCCTACGCGGAGATATGGCCAAAAAACAAATAGTGGATGAGTTGTGCAAGAATTTCAACTTCTTGTTCTTTTGCTCCACTTTTGCCTTTGTTTGTCCAAATGACCAAGACCATTGAAGGCACCACAATTTGGCTCTCTAAGAGGTGTTTCTCCCATCTTCATAGCTTCTCATGGGCTCCCATTAACTATACATGCATCCGAAATACTCCAAAAATCATTCAATTCATCTAAATATCAAGAATTACACCTAAACACACAAATGAATCAAATAAGAAACATTTTGGGTAAAATTATAACAAATGACAAGGAAAATAAGTTTAAATTCAAAGTGAAAATATGAACATTTTGGCACTTATCAGTACATTAAACTAATACTTAGTATATTCTTTTCAACTTAAGTTCAGTTTTTTATATATAATTATATACAAATAAAATTAATATATAAAAATATACCATTAAAAACTTTTAAACAACACCTATATTGATATTTTTATTTTAATGTATTAAATTAACATACAATTATATTAGATCACTATATTATATTTATTTTAATAGGAATAAGGGCCAAATTGGCCACTGAACGTAACGCGAAAGTGCAATCAGGCCACCCAACCAAAAAAACGTGCAATTACACCATTCAACAGCACAAATCCGTTCGATTTCACCTGTTAGCCGGTTCTTGACCCGTCCTTCCGGTTAAGCGCTGACGTGGCAGATGACATGTCATTAGTAATTGNTATATATATATATATATATATATATATAGGCTAGGCCTATAGGCTTGAAGGCCGAACCTGGTATATATAGCCCTAGCCTGTTTAGTTTAATAAGCTTTTGAAATTGGCTCAAGCTTGGCCTTTATACTTAACGAGCTAGGCCTAACTAGGTTTTAATTAGGCCCGAACATAGGCCCCCTACAAGGGGCCTGGCCTATTTACACTGCACCCCTAGCTCTGAGGCATCAACCCAGGGGGAACATACTTCGGTATATGCGGCTCGAGAAGTTAGTAGAACCGAGCCTACCACTCAAGAAGATCAGAACATCATAACTCTAATTGAGGAGAGGAGATTACCAGTTAGAGAAGACGAAGAGTCTCGAGGCATCTAGGTTGATATTCAATCTCCAACCCTCCCACAAGAACCTGCTCGAACAATAGAGGAAATGGGTGCGAATGATACTGAGGTGTGTGTGTGTGTGTCAAATAATCACGCCAAACCATCAAATGATCATCTGGAAACTACACAGACCAAAGACGCAACACCCAATGCTGATGAATCCACCGAATCATCAAGCTCAACCGATTCGGGTGATGAGTCAAATAATCAAATGCAAATGGTATTATACCAAGAAGTAATTGACTCAACTTCTCTGGCTCAAGAGGATGTAGAGCCAAGCAGATCAGTTGACGTCAATGACATACCAAGAAGTATATCACATAGTATTGAAATTCCATGAAGTGATTTGCAAATGGTAGTGTCAGGGAATCAATTCTATCTAGCACCTCGAGAGGATGAAGCACTAAGGAATGAGGAAGAGCCAAACCCTACTCCACAAACACATATTGATCAATGTTTTGAGGCATAAATCAATCTTGGGCCGAGTCCGAGCTCTGCCAAAGGTGAAAATAAGGATGTACCTCCTGTGCTAGCCACGCCGACTTCGAGCCATTCAGTGCTGATCAAACAAGGATGCCCACTCCAAATCCAAGGCCGACGGGTGATACCACATCAATTCTTGCAACTCTTCAAACTATGGCCTAGGACAATCGCGACCACTTCAAAGCGATGAAGAAGGCGTTTCGACGTATGACAAGGATGTTTGTATGGGGTGAGTGGATATGAAGGGGGTAGTGGTAAAATGAAGAGTCAAGACTCCCCGAGTGTCGTGTCTCTCAAGGATGGCGAATGGGAATCAAATACGTGTGGCATTTAAGAGGTTGAAAGGTAAGAGTTACAAGAATTAAAGGGAGAGGAGCTGTTCATGGTTGGTTAAAAGGTTTGAAAGCAAAAGGGAAAAGAATCAAATAGACCCTTGAACATTTCACAAAAAGTCAATTAGACCATTGAACTTTCAAAAAGTGCAATTAGATACATAAACTCACGATTTTAGTTCAATCTACCCCATTAGCAGGTTAACCAACAAGATACTTCCGGTAAACATCCATGTGGCAGCTTACTTGGCCAAAATATTAATATTTAATTCGCCACATAACCATGTTTTAAAAAATAAAAAAAATAAAAATCCAATTCATTTCACTGCTTCGTCTTCTTCTTCTTTATTAATTTCATTGGGTCTTCTTCTTCTTTATTTATCACTACTTCTTCTTCTTCTTCTTCTTCTTCTTTATTAATTTCATTGGGTCGTCTTCTTCTTTATTTATCACTGCTTCTTCTTCTTCTTTAGCTGGACTATCTGGCTTTTCAGTCTACTCGTCGTGTGCCGACATGAAGGTGCAAGGTCAGACAACTTCTCCTTCGGCATTCTGTTTGTGCCCAGGAACTCCACCTTTGCTAACGTAAAAAAACAACAAAAACATTCACTTCACCGAAAACAATCGCTCCATCACCGTCGCTCCGAGCTCAGATCTGAATAAGAAACACTCCATTCTGACCACATCAGTGTCGTCACACAACCCTATTAACTTCACCGGCGTCGTCACACCACCGTCTTCACTACATCCTGGCCGCCGCTCCACCACCGTCGTCACTCCATACTCATCAGTTTTGTCGCACCGTACCCCATCGCTCTGCCACCGTCTCTGAACTCAGATATAATAATAATAATAATAATAATAATAATAATAATAATAATAATAATAATAATAATAATAATAAACAATGAAATGAATAAAGGAGAAGAAGACGCAGTGATGAATAAAGAAGAAGAAGGCGCAGTGAAATGAATAAAGAAGAAGAAGAAGAGGAAGCAGTGAAATGAATTGGACATTTATTTTTTTATTTTTTAAAATATGCTTACGTGGCGAATTAAATATTAATACTTTGGCCAAGTAAGCTGCCACATGGATGTTCACCGGAAGTAACTTGTTGGTTAACCTGCTAATGGGGTAGATTGAACTAAAATCGTGAGTTTATGTATCTAATTGCACTTTTTGAAAGTTCAAGGGTCTAATTGACTTTTTGTGAAATGTTCAGGGGTCTATTTGATCCTTTTCCCAAAGTAAAATAAGATAGAAAATGCCAAAGATAAAAGGAAGGGGTGCATGCCTATGCTAAGCCAAAGGATTGATTATCATAGGTAGCTTGGAATTTGGTTTCAGGATTGATCTAGGGAGTCATAGTTTTAGTATTGAGTGGCGTCACACTCAAACTCTCAATCCTCATTCGGTTGAGGTATTTTATCGAACACCTTGCCTACCACTCCTCTCGGGTCTCATCCTTTCGGATTAAGAGCGGAGATATGGATGATCTAGGCTCGTGAGTGGCCGCTATCGCGCACACACTCACTTCCTATGGGTTTACTACCTATCCCGGCCGGAAATAGAAGCAAAGATTAAACAACATCTTCCATACAAAGCATCAAACATACTCCCACAACACCAAGATCATAATAGCAAACTATAAGCGACAATCCATAGATCAACAAGGGCACACACACCCAACTACTCTACTCTACCATAATAAACATAAATAAAAGCAATAAAATAAAGATTACTCTCAATCAATAAATCTAATTTAACAATGCAATGAAAAGAATATGTTACCCAAAGAGTGTTGAGTCTACATCTTCAATCCATCTTCAATCCTAAGATCTAATTTAATCTAATAGAAATTTAGTGTGTTTTTCCTCCCCAAAGGGGAAGGAATGATAAGGAAATTCAGATCTAAAATTTTGGAGAGTCCTCCTTCAAAAATGAGAGAAAAGGGTTTAAATAGCTGCTCAAAAATCAGATTTCCGCTGTTGCCCTACTGGTCTGCTCCCACGCCTGTCACACGCGTGTGAGGGCACGTGGGAGCTCTCTGGATAAAATCCACGCCTGCTCACACGCGTGTGAGTGGGCGTGGCAGCCTCCTGCATGATGATTTCTTTGATTGATGCTTCTTTTGGCCTAAAACTTTGATGTATCCTTCGGAAATGATTCGAAGTATTTTTCTTGAGCTGGATTTATCAAATAGAAGTTAATTAGAGATTTTATCCATGAAAGTGATCATAATTGGGTGTAGAATCATTAAAATATTATCTAATCATGACCCGCAATTAGACTATTTTTGGCACTTATCAAAGTTTCCACACTTTAGATCTTGCTTGTCCTCAAGCAAGCGTTCTATCAATTCCTAATCATCTAAGTGCCAAGAACAGTTGAATGAAGATAGGATAATCAAAAATTCGTGATCAGATGTGTCGGAATGGGCGGGTGAAATTTCCTACACTATCTACCAAGACTATTAAGTTTAGGTTAGACAAATGTAAGGAATATACTGAGGAAGCAAAAAGCTTTTCAAGTGTAGGTTTCAAAAATGACAATCACACATTTCCAAACATGCAATTATTGGGGATTCGTCTTCTATTTTATTGGGGCCTAAAAGCCGATCTCACTAGTGGGAACGATGTGCACAACCTGGCCAAATTTTCCAACCATACGCCAAAGCCCCTATACTGAAAATTAAGTGAGAGCAGGGACACGGACCGCTCATCGCCACGGCTTGGGCGATCGCTCTATTTTCTCACCTCCTATTATAACGTCATCGGGCTACCCGACTTCACATGGAGATCCATGCTTTTTCGAAGGTCAGTGCAATGGGTGCCCGAATCCTAGCGAGGCGGCTCACCTCCTCTCGATTTTCTCTTCTCCTAGGAACATTTGAAGTGGACAACCGACTCCAGATATAGCATTCGAAGACTATGGTTGAACACTTCCTAGCGAGAAGGCTTTCCTCAAATTTTATCTCAGGGAGTGGCCTTTTTGAAAGCCTTTATTCACGTATCACCATGTCAACCCCTCATGTGACACCCCAACTTTTCACAAGCTGAGATAGATAGAACTCAACACAACAGCTGCCTATCTCAACAAAAACATAACATAGCGGAAGCGAATTTAAAACTTAAGGGGCATCATGCCACATCTAGGAAAGATAATACAACCTAGATGCACAGGCTAACCATAAGAACTGAACTGTAACTGCATAAACGGTAATCCTCAGGTCATGTTTCAAAATATCCAACAACTAGTCAAGAGTATATGAAATCTCAAATGGCTCACAGGCCCGAAACACAAAGTCTAAACAACAAAAGCTAAGTCTAAGCATCCTCATAACGGTAAGCTC
>NXFB01000635.1:14743-25276 GCA_002525835.2 Ipomoea batatas | reverse complement strand
ATTTCAAACATTTGTTTTGGCGTAAAAGTAAGAGTCTTCTTAGATAGTGCAGACAACAACACACTCTCTTATCCTAACATCTAAACAACTCATCTGATTACTTATCTAATGCAAAACATCCTTTCCACACTTTAAAAGTTGACATCATCCTCGATGTCGCCATGAGGCGCGGTGGAGAAAGAGTTTGGTCAAAGAATTAACTAACAAAGAGCGCCTTTCCACACTTTAAAAGTGTTTCCTGGGCTCGGACTAAACTTTTTTTAATTTTTAACACCCAAAAAGATCTTTAACTCAAAGAATAAGAATGTCATACCAAACATTGAGCAACCATCCTACTTTTAAATGAGAGAAGAAGATATACCTTTTGTAGCAATTCTTCAATTGAGCATTGACTGTCCCTTTCCCTAACAAAATATTCCATAAAAGATTTGATTGAAAAATGGAAAGTAAGAATTGTACCTCGTTTGATCATCGTTCGGGGTTCTTCTCAAGAGTGCCACGTTTAACGTCCTTAGCTGGACGAAACGCAGTAGAATAAAGATAAAGTGCTAATCATAATAAAAACAAAAGAAAACAAATAAATATAGAATATTGTCTCCATTTAAATTGTCAATAGTTAAAATAGAAGTTATTTATCCCTTCAAACATCTTGCAAAGGCAAGATTTCCTCAAATGTCTTTTTAAAATCCAGAGCTAGGTCCTCTTCTTGCCAATTCTTCTCGCAGAAATGCAATTTGCATGCTCAGATCCTGGATGAGTTCATAGTGTCTTGCGTCCCTTTGTTCCAAGAGGTTTTCATGTTCCATGTGCAACTCATACTGAAATCTCTGCATTGATTCCCAATTGGTGACTTTTGTGAAGCGCGCTGGAGCTGCAGGTGAGGATGGTGATGGAATAGCATTCGGGTTGTCTGAAGGTGGTGCATCATTGGAGATTGAGATATTCAGAGATAAGGTTGGTGAAGAAAGATGTTGACTGTCCGAAGGAGTAGGGGTTTGTTCTCTTGGTGTACTAGGTTTGGGAGGTTCTAAGAATGGGAAGGGAGGTGATGGATCGACTCTCTTCTTTGGTTTCTTGGGTAATCTTCTCTTAATTGCTTTTGCTCCCGTTCTCATTCGCAAGTTCCGACCAATTTTTAGTTCAGATAAATCCGTCATAGACAACGGAGTCATAGCTGCGCTTCCCAGGACTTTATTGGATTCCTCCATCCTTGTCTGATAACCTAGACTAAGGCACAGTTGAGTCACTAGAGGTCCAACGAACAAAGTAGTAACTTTCTTAGACTGTTGTGCCTTCAACCATCTTTTACAAACCACCCCCATGTTCACGGGCGTACTTGTGTCCATGCTCCAAAGTGCAAACAAATCAGTCCTATAAACTTTTGCAAAGTTCCCTGTGCGTCCTTCCCAACATTGAGCAATTATTCGACGAATAATTCGAATGTCATCTCTTTTGAGTTGAGATTGTAGTACCCTCGATCCACTCCATTCGACTCCTGGTTTAGCAATCCTCTTCCAGTAATTCCTTAGAGTTTCGGAGTCACCAAAATCAATTGGAAGTTCTTTGTACCACATGCTCTCTTGATCCTCCTCAATATAGAATCCAAGTAAAATTCCTAAAGTGTTGACTGAGATATGATGAGGTTTATTGAAGAGATTAAACTTGATTGTTGGGCTTTTCAGGTCGCCACTTTTTCCTGTAACCTCCAAGGTGGCCACAAATTCGAAGAAAGTAGGTATATAAGTTGAGTGGCGCCATCCAAAAATTTTGCTCCAGAAGGGTTGATGGATGAGACATGCTAGCGAGTTTCGGCATTGAAAGGGATTCAACGTTGCTAAGTCGATGAATTTCCAACTAGTTATCGGAAGGTAGACCGCATATTCAAAACGCCTCTGCTACTCTTCCGTTAAGAATATTCTATTTTCTACAACTCTTTCATTCCTTTCTTCCTTAGGTTCTGTGAGCTCTGTTTCCATCATTGGGGCTTTTCCTTTCATAGCCCTCATTTCTTCTTGATTAGCCGTGGATGAATGTGAAGACATTGCCTAGAATTCATCAACAAGATTTGAGTAATATATGGACTTATATTTTATAAGGAACATCATAGAATTCATCCATTGCATCTACTTCATTAATGCTTATTTTCAAGAGTATGAGCATGTCACATATGGATAATATCATGCAAAATTCGAAAATTGTCAATACAAGACAAATTTCTTCCTCTTCTTCTAGCTAGCTAAGAATTGAAAAATGAGAAAGCATGCTTCTTTTGAAATTGACAAGGTAATATGTGGGGATAGCCATACTCAAAGCCTAACAAGCAACAAATTTCTTCATTTCACACTTCTTATTCCCCATTTCATCATGAATTCCATACAATAAAAAGATACCCATATTACCTAGGGTTTGCAATCTAAACATCAAGAAGTTTTTAAATTATGCAATGTTGATCATCTAATAGCAAATATGAGTTCTAATCAAGTCCTAGAATCTATTTTTAAACCATTTCAATCATAAGGAATCATTATGTCACTATATTCATACAAATATGCTTTCCAAAGAAAATAGATCCCTAAATCTGAAATGAAAATAGAGGGAAGGAATGTTACCTTTTGAAGAACTTAGCAAGAAGATTCAAGAGATTTGCACCCAAAATCACTTTGGAAAGCTTAGTCTTACCTTGGAAGAAGTTCTTAGCTCTTGGATGAGGTTAAATGAGAAATGGGCAAGGGTTAGAACACATTTGCGCCTTTATTTACGCAGATTTTCCGGTGCCCGTCCACGCCACTCACACGCGTGTGAGTGTACGTGGTTTGCCTTCTGGAAGATTCCCACGCCGGTTCACACGCGTGTGAGCGGGCGTGGCGGCTTTCTGGAGAAATTCCACGCCTACTCACACGCATGTGGGTGGCGTGGACCGTGTTTTGTCTGCCTTATTCAACTTTTTGCTCATCCCCTTTTTGAGTCCAATTATCATTTTTAGGGAGTAATAACATTCGTTGAAGGTTATCATGGTATAGACAATCTGCTTCGTTTGCAAAAGAAAACTACACAAAACGTAACATTTATTAGAAAGGAAAATAAACAAAAGACGGCAAAGTAAAATCTAAGTCCTATGGATAACGTTGGAACTGCCTCCCAAGTGCGCCTTTGTTTATAGTCTTTGGTTAGACTTGGATTATGCTATCCTTCGAAGCATACAGACTTGGGGACTTTGCCAAGTGTCCCGTGTACTTTCGATTCGAGGTATGCCCGAAGATGGGAAATATCCTTGAATTTGGAAACTAAAGAGAGGAAAATAAAATTCTTCGATAAATAAGCTCGGGATATTATTTCAAGACGTTCAAAAATAACATACCCCTTTTTTTCTTCCTCCTTATAGGTTCCTACCCCTGCAACCTTTTCCTTAAGGATCTCCAAATGAACATTCTCTCCACAGTCTATACCATTTAAAGCACTTTCTCTCCATTCTTGTTCTTTTGGATTGTCAATGGAGACGATCCTTTCCTTTCTTTCCCTCTCTCCTTCTATGATCCCTAATAACTCGATATCATCCTCACTCCCCAAATCATCACAAAATTGTAAGGAATCGCTCTCCCATGAGCAAAAAGAAGCTTTATCACAGTCATCAAAATTATCATGAAGTACAAGGGAATCATCCTCGCAAACATTATAAGAATTTTCAATTAGAGTTGGAGTGAAAGTCTTACCTTGTGCGGGTTTTTCATCTTCCCACACAATTTCAATGTTATCATCGTCTTCACACTCAATCTCTTCCCATTGTTGTGTGTTCAAGTCAGGAGTCGAAACTTCTTAAAGCACTGGGGTGTCAAGTTCTGTGGATTCTTTTGCACACACCTCTTCATCATTAACCATTCTGTCCATCTCGTCATTACTTTGCGGGTTGGTTTCCAGGGTCGGGTGATCATCTACGAATGGGTTGTTAGCTTGTGGTAGCATCCTTTTCATGAGCTCTTCCGACATCGATAGCAGCTTAGCTTCAATTTCGTCCAGCGGAAGTCCTTCCTCGCGAAGAGTGGCGAGATTCTTCTTGATTTCACTCCTAATTTCATTTCTTAAGTTGATAGTATCCTCCTTGGCCATTTGGATGAACATTTCTAATTTATCCTTCAAGATTTCAATTTCGTCATTGACCGGAGGAAGATACTCACAAGATGGTCTCTCACATGATATGGATTGGGTGAAATTTTGAGCAAAGGGTGGTGTTTCGCAAAAATATTTATCATGTTGTTGAGGTGGGGGTGAATAGCTAGGATTATAATTTGGTTATAATTTCTCTTAATAATGGGAAAGTGTAATAATGGGAATACCTATTTCTCTTAGGATTATAATTTGATGGAGGATTATAATGAGGTGGAGGTTTAACAATTGAAGGAATTGTGGCCTGTACTGCCGGTTCACAACTAGGATCAATCTTCTTCATGACTTGAATAAGTCGGTTGNTCTTTTCTTAATTGCTCTTGCTCCCGTTCTCATTCGCAAGTTTCGACCAATTTTTAGTTCAGATAAATCCGTCATAGACAACGGAGTCATAGCTGCGCTTCCCAGAACCTTATTGGTTTCCTCCATCCTTGCTTGATAACCTAGACTAAGGCACAGTTGAGTCACTATCGGTCCAACGAACAAAGTAGTAACTTTCCTAGACTGTTGTGCCTTCAACCATCTTTTACAAACCACCCCCATGTTCACGGGCGTACTTGTGTCCATGCTCCAAAGTGCAAACAAATCGGTCCTATAAACTTTTGCAAAGTTCCCTGTACGTCCTTCCCAACATTGAGCAATTATTCGACGGATAATTCGAATGTCATATCTTTTGAGTTGAGATTGTAGTACCCTCGATCCACTCCACTCGACTCCTGGTTTAGCAATCTTTTTCCAGTAATTCCTTGGAGTTTCGGAGTCACCAAAATCAATTGGAAGTTCCTTGTACCACATTCTCTCTTGATCTTCCTCAGTGTAGAATCCAAGTAAAATTCCTAAAGTATTGACTGAGATATGATGAGGTTCATTGAAGAGATTAAACTTGATTGTTGTGCTTTTCAAGTAGCCAGTTTTTCCTGTAACCTCCAAGGTGGCCACAAATTCGAAGACAGTAGGTATATAAGTTGAGTGGCGTCATCCAAAAATTTTGCTCCAGAAGGGTTGATGGATGAGACATGCTAGCGAGTTTCGGCATTGAAAGGGATTCAACGTTGCAAAATCAATGAATTTCCAACTGGCTATCGGAAGGTAGACCGCATATTCAAAACGCCTTTGCTGCTCTTCCGTTAAGAATATTCTATTTTCTACAACTCTTTCATTCCTTTCTTCCTTAGGTTCGGTGATCTTTGTTTCTACTATCGGGGCTTTTCCTTTCCTAGCCCTCATTTCTTCTTGACTAGCCGTGGATGAGTGTGAAGACATTGCCTAGAATTCATCGCGAGATTTGAGCAATATATGGACTTATATTTTATAAGGAACAATATAGAATTCATCCATTATATTTACTTCATTAATGCTTCTTTTCAAGAAAATGAACATGTCATATATGGATAATATCATGAAAAACTCAAAAATTGTCAATACAAGATAAATTTCTTCCTCTTCTTTTAGCTAGCTTAGAAATTGAAAAATGAGAAAACATGCTTCATTTGAAATTGACAAGGTAATATGTGGGGATAGCCATACTCAAAGCCTAACAAGCAACAAATTTCTTCATTTCACACTTTTTATTCCCCATTTCATCATGAATTCCATTCAACAAAAGATACCATATTACCTAGGGTTTGCAATCTAAACATCAAGAAATTCTGAAATTATGCAATGTTCATCATCTAATAGCAAATATAAGTTCTAAGCAAGTCCTAGAATCTATTTCTAACCTATTTCAACCATGAGAAGTCATCATGTCACAACATTCATACAAATATGCCTTCCAAAGAAAATAGATCTAAAAATCTGTAAAAGAAGATAGAGGGAAGGAACATTACCTTTTGAAGAGCTTAGGAAGGTGATTCAAGAGATTTGCACCAAAAATTATTTTGGAGAAGCTTAGTCTTACCTTGGAAGAGGTTCTTAGCTCTTGGTTGAGGTGAAATGAGAAATGGGCAAGGGTTAGAGCACATTTGCGCCTTATTTACGCAGTTTTTCTGGTGCCCGTCCACGCCACTCACACGCGTATGAGGGCGCGTGGCTTGCCTCTGGAAGATTCCAACGCCGACTCACACGCGTGTGAGCGGGCGTGGCGACTTCCTGGATAATTTCCACGCCTACTCACACGCGTGTGAGTGGCGTGGACTGTGTCTCGTCCGCCTTCTTCAACTTTTTGCTCACCCTCTTTTTGAGTCCAATTATCATTTTTAGCGAGTAAAAACATTCGTTGAAGGTTATCATGGTATTGACAATCTGCTTGGTTAGCAAAAGAAAACTATACGAAAGATAACATTTATTAAAAAGGAAAATAAACAAGAGACGGCAAAGTAAAATCTAAATCCTATGGATAACGTTGGAACTGCCTCCCAAGTGCGCCTTTGTTTATAGTCTTTGACTAGACTTGGATTATGCTATCCTTTGAAGCATACAGATTTGGGGACTTTGCCAAGTGTCCCGTGTACTTTCGATTCAAGGTATGCCCGAAGATGGGAAATATCCTTGAAATTGGAAACTAAAGAGAGGAAAATAAAATTCATCGATAAATATGCTCGGGATATTATTTCAAGATGTTCAAATATAACATACCCCTTTTCTCCTTCCTCCTCATAGGTTCTTACCCCTGCATCCTTTTCCTTAAGGATCTCCAAATGAATATCCTCTCTACAATCTATCTCATCTAAAGCATTTTCTCTCCATTCTTGTTCTTTTGGATTGTCAAGGGTGACAATCTTTTCCCTTCTTTCCCTTCCTCTTTCTATAATTCCTAATAACTCGATATCATCCTCACTCCCCAAATCATCGTAATATTGTAAGGAATCACTCTCCCATGAGCAAAAAGAAACTTTATCATAGTCATCAAAATTATCACAAAATTCAAGGGAATCATCCTCACAAACATTATATGAACTTTTGATAAGAGTTGGAGTGAGAGTCCTACCTGGTGTGGGTTTTTCGTCTTCCCACACAATTTCAATGTGATCATCGTCTTCACTCTCAATCTCTTCCCATTGTTGTGTGTTCAACTCAGGAGTCGAAACTTCTTGGAGCACCGGGGTGTCAAGTTCTGTGAATTCTTTTGCACACACCTCTTCATCATTAACCATTCTGTCCATCTCGTCATTACTTTGCGGGTTGGTTTCCATTGTCGGGTGATCATCTAAGAATGGATTGTTAGCTTGTGGTAGCATCTTTTTCATGAGCTCTTCCGACATTGATAGCATCTTAGCTTCAATTTCGTCCAGTGGAAGTCCTTCCTCACGAAGAGTGGCGAGATTCTTCTTGATTTCACTCCTAATTTCATTTCTTAAGTTGATAGTATCCTCCTTGGCCATTTGGATGAACATTTCTAATTTATCCTTCAAGATTTGGATTTCGTCATTGACCGGGGGAAGATTCTCACAAGATGGTCTCTCATATGGTATGGATTGGGTGAAATTTTGAGCGAAGGGTGGTGTTTTGTGAAAATACTTATCATGCTGTTGAGGTGGGGGTGAATAGCTAGGATGAGTGTAAGAATGAGAACACCTATTTCTCTCAGGATTATAATTTGATGGAGGGTTATAATGAGGTTGAGATTTAACAATTGAAGGAATTGTGGCCTTTAACACCGGTTCACAATTTGGATCAATCCCCTTCATGACTTGAATAAGTCGGTTGTTAATACTCTCAGCTATAGAACTAATGGATTCCTCTCCATTTTGGTATGTAGGCTTCTCAATTCTTTCGTGGGTAAGCACAGAGGGGGTATCATGAGGATATGGTGCATAATTGGAATATAGGAAAGTGTTTGGGTAAGGTGGATATGTATATTGTGGTGGTGGGTATTCATAGGAATTTAGATAGTATTGTGGGTAAGGTTTATAAGTTTGGGGTGGAATATTTGTTATATGTGGTCTTCCATGGTATGGGTAACCATGGGAATACGGATAAGCACTCATTGGTAAGCTTCAATCGATTTGATAAAGAAAATTCCTTGCACAAAGCTTTAACCAACAACAAATATATTGCAGCTAGAAGTAGTTGCAAGTGAGTAGCAAGATATTCAAAGATAATATGCTCACTTCTCAAACAATTAACAAAATAAGAAAACAATATAAACAAAAAGAAAACAATTCAGGAACTCTTACAAATCTACTTCAAAAATGTCCACTTATTCGAAACCGTTTGCCATCCCCGGCAACGGCGCCATTTTGAACGATGTTTGTATGGGGTGAGTGGATGTGAAGGTGGTAAAACGAAGAGTCAAAACTCCCCGAGTGTCGTGTCTCTCAAGGATGGCGAATAGGAATCGAATACGTGCAGCATTTAAGAGGTTGAAAGGTAAGAGTTACAAGAATTAAAGGAAGAGTTCATGGTTGGTTGAAGAGTTTGAAAGTAAAATAAGATGGTAAATATGAAGGATAAAAAGAAAGGGGTGCATGCCAAGGTTAAGTCTAAGGATTGATTATTGTAGGTAGCTTAGAATTGGGTTTCGGGATTGATCTAGGGAGTCACGGTCTTTGTATTGAGTGGCGTCACACTCAAACTCTCAATCCTCATTCGGTTGAGGTATTTTATCGAACACTTTGCCTACCACTCCTCTCGGATCTCATCCTTTCGGATTAAGAGCCGAGATATGGATGATCTAGGCTCGTGAGTGGCCTCTATCGCGCGCACACCCACTTCCTACGGGTTTACTACCTATCCCGGCCGGAAATAGAAGCAAAGATTAAGCAACAACATCCATACAAAGCATCAAACATTCTCCCACAACACCAGGATCATAATATCAAACTATAAGCAACAATCCATAGATCAACAAGGGCACACACACCCGATTAATCTACTCTAACATGATAAACATAAATAAAAGAAATAAAATAAAGATTACTCTCAATCAATAGATATAATCTAATAATCAAATGAAAAGAACATGTTACCCAAGAGGTGTTGAGTCTACATCTTCAATTCATCTTCAATTCTACAATCTAAATTAATCTAATGGACATTGGGTGTGTTTTTCCTCCTCAAAGGGGAAGGAATGATAAGAAAATTCATATCTGAAAGTTGGGAGAGAGCTCCTCCAAAAATGAGAGAAAAGGGTTTAAATAGCTGCTCAAAAATCAGATTTTCGTTGTTGCCCTACTGGTCTGCTCTCACGTCTGTCACACGCGTGTGAGGGCGCGTGGGAGCTCTCTGGATAAAATCCACGCCTGCTCACACGCGTGTGAGTGGGCGTGGCAGCCTCCTGCATGATGATTTCTTTGATTGATGCTTCTTTTGGCCTAAAACTTTGATGTATCCTTCGGAAATGATTCGAAGTATTTTTCTTGAGCTGAATTTATCAAATAGAAGTTAATTAGAGATTTTATCCATGAAAGTGATCATAAATGGGTGTAGATTTATTAAAATATTATCTAATCATGACCCGTAAAAAGACTATTTTTGGCACTTATCAGTAGCCCTTCACTCCATTGGCAAAGCCCAGAAAAATGCACCTCTTGGCCCTTGGAGAAAACTTGTCTCTTTGACAACTAGGGACAGAGGCAAAGGCTAAACATCCAAACACTCTAAGGTGTTGGTATTGTGGTGTTTTGTCAAATAGAATCTGATATTGGATCTGATTACCCAAGACTGCCGATGGGATCCTATTTATCAAATAAACTGCATGAAGAATGCAGTCACCCCAGAATTCTTCAGGTAAATGTGCCTGGAATCTCAGAGCTCTTGCCACTACTAAGATGTGCCCATGCTTTCTCTCCACAATGCTGTTCTGTTGAGGAGTGTACACACAAGATGTTTGATGAACAATTCCCTTTTTCTGATAAAAATCTATCATGAAGAATTCCTTTCCATTATCAAACCTCACACACTTGATTTTCTTCCCAAATTGTGTACTGACAAGTTCATAGAAGCCCTGTAGGATCTGTGTCACTTCACTCTTCTTTTTCATGAGATAAACCTAAGTGGCTCTGCTGTGGTCATCTACTAAAGTTAGGAAATACTAATGACCATAAACAGTTGAAACATGGTATGGACCCCATATATCAACATGAATTAAATCAAAGCAGTGACTTGAAATAGAGGAGCTAGACTGAAAAGGTAATCTTCTTTGTTTAGCCAAGTGACAACATTCACAAACTGAGGGTTTATCATTACAAATTTTATTGTCTATACTATGAAGGAATTTTATCTTTCATTCAGATGCATGCCCTAGCCTAGCATGCCAGAAGCTACAAGTATTGACAGTAGGGAAAACTACAGATTTACAATGTGTGAGAGTAGGAAAAACAAGGTGGTAGAGTCCCTTCTCCAGCTTAGCCATACCAATCATCCTCCCATGGTGTTGATCTTGTACAATACACTGATTAGTATGGAAGAATATACTACAATTGGATCCCC
>NXFB01000633.1:21658-32339 GCA_002525835.2 Ipomoea batatas | reverse complement strand
TCATTATTATTCCAGTTTTATGAGATGACAGTTTAGTTTATTCTTGTGTTTAGCCTGTGCATCTAGGCTGTGATTATACCTAGATGTGGCATGACGCCCTTAGGTTTTAAATTCGCTTCCGCTATGTTTGGTTTGTTGGTTGAGATTGGCAGCTTTTATGTTAAGTTTTTAGCTATCTCAGCCTGTGTGAGGTTGGGGTGTCACAGGATACGGGGTAACCATTGCAACGTCTTCGAAAAAGCATGGAGATCCATGTGAAGTCGGTTACCCCAAAGAGATCTTGATAGATGAGAAAATAGAGAGGAGGTGAGCCACTTCGCTAGGATTCAGGCACCCATTGCACTGTCTTCGAAAAAACATGGAGCTCCATGTGAAGTCGGGTAGCCTGATAACGTTATCCTAGGAAGTGAGGAAATAGAGTGATCGCCCAAGCCATGGCGATGAGCGGCCCATGTCCTTGCCCTAACTTATATTAACGTAAAGGGGCTTTGGCGTTAGGTTGGAAATTGGCTAAGGGGTGAACATTGTTCCCACTAGTCGGATCGGCTGGAGGCCCCTAGAAAATACAAGGCGAAACCCTATTGTCATTTGCATGCTTGAAAGGTGTAAAACTTTTTATGTTGTATCTATCTCCTGAGACTTAACTTCCTTAGCATATTTCTTACATTTGGTCGGCATGAGTTTAGTGGTATTGGTAGATAGTGTAGGGGATTTCACCCACTCAACTCCGAACACCTACACATCGCTTGATCAATTGACAATGAGAGAAAGGAATATCCTTTGTGCTTATATGATTAGAGTTTAGAGTGTGCTTGCTTGAGGACAAGCAAGGTTTAAGTGTGGAAACTTTGATAAGCACCAAGAATAACACATTTTAGGGGTCATTTAAGGGCTAGAATTGTATAGTTTATTACCCATTTCATAAGAATATCATGCGTTTAGAGTCAGTTGTGACCAAAACTTCTAACGAGAGTGTAGAAGATGCTTCTTAGGTATTCTGCAGCAAAAAGGAGGACTCAAGGCCAAAAACTAAGTAGAAAATGAAGAAACCGTGAAGCAGGAGCCTCCCACGCAGCCTCACACGCGTGTGGAGGGGCGTGGAAACATTCCAGTAACTCCCCACGTCATCCACACGCGTAGCGATAGTCGAAGCCTCAAGGCTCGACGCGTCGAGAGTGTGCCGTAGAATTTCCGAGAAAATCCTTTAAGGGCTCGACGCGTCAAGCCTTGATCCTAACCTAAAATTCTGCTGCGGGACAAATTACTATGTTTCCCCTATTTTGTTTCCCCTATATAAGGCTCCTTATTTCAGACCTTTGGTGGAGATCAGGTAATAGTTAGGTAGCTTAGGTAGGGGAGGAGACTCCCAATAATTTAGATTTAATTTTCTTTTCCAAAAACATTCCTCCTTAGAATAGATTTAGGATTTGAAGATGAAGATGTAGATCCAAGAACTCTTTAGGTATAATTTCTCTTCTATTAATATAAAGTTTACTCTTTTATATTATTGCTTTGTTTATATTGCTTCTATTTATGTTTATTATGGTAGAGTAGAGTAGTTGGGTGTGTGTGCCCTTGTTGATCAATGGATTGATGCTTATAATTTGATATTATGATCTTGGTATTGTGGGAGTATGATTGATGAATGTATGGATGATGTTGTTCAATCTTTGCTTCTATTTCCGGCCGAGGTAGTTAGTAAACCGAGTGGAAGTGAGAGTGTGCGCGATAGCGGCCTCTCACGAGCCCAACTCATCTATATCTCCGCTCTTAGTCCGAAAGGACAAGACCCGAGAGGAGTGGTAGGCTAGGTGTTCGATAAAATGACTCAACCGAATGAGGATTGAGAGTTTGAGTGTGACGCCACTCAATACAAAGACGGTGACTCCCTAGATCAATCCCGAAACCCAATTCCAAGCTACCTACGATAATCAATCCTTTGGCTTAACTTTGGCATGCACCCCTTTCCTTTTACCTTTTGTATTTTCTATCCCTTTTTACTTTCAAACCACCCATGAACTCTACCTTTAATTCTTGTAACTCTTACCTTTCAACCTCATGAATGCCAACACGTATTCGATTCCCATTCGCCATCCTTGAGAGACACGACACTCGGGGAGTTTAACTCTTCGTTTTAACACCTTCACATTCACACTCACCATATACACAACATCAACACTCCTACTTCGAGAGATCCTTAACTAAGGTCTTTGCAAAATAAGAGGTGAATATCATGCCAGCACACAAAAATTTTCAAAATTTATATTTTTGGGTCAGAGTGGGAGTACTTCCATGGTTATTCAAAAACAAAAACTTTTTGGCATAGACTTAACATTCTTTGCAGATAGATTGAACAATGACAGATTGCTCGTGGCTTGATTACATTGAAACAATAAAACAGAGTCTCTTAAGGTAAATTTTCACTTTAAAGCACAAAGTGCTCTTTCCACACTTTAGACTAAACATTGTCCGCGATGTTATCCTGGAATGCAATGGAACAAGGACACTAGACAAAATTTAGATGAGCACATTTCCACACTTTAAAATCGTTTCTAGGGTTATGTAAAATATCATGCAAATATGACACTGTGAATTAAGTGTGTAATATATATTTATATATATATATATATATATATTATGCAAAAAGAGTCAAAATTTCCACACTTTAGAATGACAAAATGAGTTACACGAAATAAATATAAGGAGGGATAAGAGGTGGAAAACCTAGCAAGCATCCCAATTTCCAACTTCAGCTCTCAAGCACTTGTGCATTCGTCAGACCATGTGCATTTGTCAAATCATGCATATTAAAATTATAGAACCTACAAAATAGAGAATCACACAACTTGGAGGGTTACTTATTAAAAAAGAAAAGATAAGATGAAAGCAATGTAAATTCCAGGTTGCCTCCCGATCAGCGCTACGTTTAACGTCTTTAGCCTGACGAGCATGATATGGTGATCTTGTTACTCATCATCCCACGGTTCCAGTCTGCAACACTGGACTACACCAGGTACGTTCTCCATTCCATAATATTTCTTCACTTGATGATTGTTCACTTTGAATCTGCCTATTTCGGGGTGCATAATTTCCAAGGTAGCATAGGGAAAAACTATCGTAACTACATATGGTCCAGTCCATCTAGACTTGAGCTTGCCTGGGAATAATCTCAATCTAGAAGTAAATAGTAGAACCCGGTCTCCTTCCGCGAATTCGTTGTTCTTCTTGATATGCATATCATGATAGAGTTTTGATCTTTCTTTATAAGTCTTTGATGTTTCATAAGAAAGTAAACGCCATTCTTCAAGCTCGTTAAGTTGGAGCATTTTTTCTTTTCCTGCCATAGTTAAGTCTTCGTTGAGCTTCTTGATTGCCCAATATGCCTTGTGTTCAATCTCGACAAGAACGCGGCATGCCTTCCCATAAATAAGTCTATACGGGGTAGTTCCTATTGGCGTCTTATAAGCTGTACGAAAAGCCCATAATGTATCGTTAAGCTTGTCAGCCCAATCTCTTCTATGTCGTGCTATTGTTTTTTCCAAAATAGCTTTAATATGTCGATTAGCATTCTCAACTTGGCCGGTTGTTTGGGGGGTGATATAGAACTCCTCCTCGATGTTGTACTCCTCGTTTTTGGAGTAGTTTTCTCATAGGCACGTTTTGAAAGTGTGTTCCTCTATCACTAATGACGATCCTTGGCACTCCAAATCTTGTAAATAATTTCTTAAGGAATCTTGTTACGCTCTTTGCATCGTTATTTCGTAGTGCCTCTGCCTCAACCCATTTAGATACATAGTCAATTGCTACCAGGATGTATTTAAACCCTTTTGAATCCCGAATGGACCTGCAAAGTCGAGACCCTAGATGTTGAATATTTCACATGCCAATATGTCATTTTGTGGCATCTCATCATGACCTGTAATGTTTCCAGTTCTCTGACATCGGTCACAACTCCTTACACAAATCTGAGCATCACGAAATATATTGGGCCAATAAAATCCTACTTCCAGCACTCGTCTAGCAGTTCTATTTGCTGAATGATGACCCATGCGGTGACATTCCCTTAAAATTTTGTGCCCCTCACTATCTGTTACGCAACGTCGAATTATCTTATATACACATACTTTGAAGAGATATGGTTCGTCCCAAAAATAGAAACGAGATTCTATTTTCAGTTTTCTTTTAGCGTGTACATCTAAAAATTCCGGCAATAGTCCTCCCAGAAGATAATTGGCGAGATCTGCATACCACAGCGTAAGGAATATGCCCATCAATTTTTTGTCGGGAAAGTACTCATCTATTCGTATCCTGTCCTTGTTCGTTTTCAAGTCCGGACAAATGGTCTGCTGTGTTGTTTTCTGCTCCTTTTCGATCCACTATGGTTACGTCGAACTTTTGCAATAGCAAAATCCATCGAATCAACCTTGGTTCGCCTCGGGTTTAGACATAAGGAATCTGATCGCAACGTGGTCAGTATGGATTATGAACTTAGATATTAAGAGATATGATCTGAACTTGTCTAACGCCAATACTATAGCAAACAATTCCTTTTCAGTGGTAGTATAAGCTTGTTGCGGTTTTGTTAGCATTCTGCTTGCGTAAGCAATCAGTTGGAATCTTTTCTCATTTTTTTGGCCCAGCACAACTCCAACTGCAAAGTTGCTCGCATCACACATCAGTTCAGAGGGTTGATTCCATTTAGGTCCTACGAGGATTGGAGTATTTATCATGGCATTCTTAAGGTTCTGGAACGCCTTCATAGCTTCCTCATTCAATTCAAACACAACATCTTTCTCCAATAACTTGGTCAGTGGCATCGCAATTTTTGAAAATTCTTTAATGAATCGTCGATAGAATCCAACGTAACCCAATAAACTTCTTAATGATGTTACATTGTGTGGCGGTGGTAATGTTTCGATTATTGTTGTTTTAGCCCTATCGACTTCGATTCCGTTTCTTTGAAACTTTAAGTCCCAATACGATGCCTTCCTTAACCATGTAGTAACATTTTTTCCCAGGACAACGCTAAATTCATTTGTTGACATCGCTTTAGAACTTTTTAATGATTCTCAAGGCATTCCTCAAATGTTTCTCCGAACACTATAAAGTCATCCATGAAAACTTCCATGAAATCGCCAATGAAATCTTCAAATATTGCTAGCATGCAGCTCATAAAACTAGCAGGAGCGTTGCAGAGACCGAATGTCATTCTTCTGTAAGCAAAAGTACCAAATAGCCAAATAAAGGTTGTTTTCTCTTGATCTTCTAATGCGACTGGAATTTGGAAATACCCGCTCATTCCATCCAGGAAGCAGTAATAACCAAACCCACTTACTCTTTCAATCATCTAATCAATAAAGGTCAAGGGAAAGTGGTCCTTTCGAGTGGCTTCATTCACTTTTCTATAGTCGATGCAAACTCTCAATCCCGTTACTTTTCTAGTAGGAATCAGTTCATTTTTTTTCATTTTCGATCACCGTGATCCCTCCCTTCTTTAGGCACCACGTGAGTCGGACTAACCCATGTGCTGTTTGAGATGGGATAAATCATTCCTACGTCCATCGGCTTAATTACTTCAGTTTTCACAACTTCAAAGGTATTTGGATTAAGTCTTCGTTGCGGCTGAGCTACAGGTTTCGATCCTTCTTCCAATAAAATCTTATGTGTGCAAACAACCGGATTTATTCCCTTGAGATTAGTTAATTTCCAACCTATGGCTTTTTTGTTCTTCTTTAACATTGTCACCAGTTGTTCTTTTTGAATCTCTGAAAGATCTGTTGCAATCACGACCGGAAGTTCCTTATCTATTCCCAAATAAGCGTATTCAAGATGCTCGGGTAGCGGTTTCAATTCTCCCTCCGTAGTTTTCTCCTTTTCCTCTTTTTTTTTTTTTCGATTCCAACATATACCTCCTCATCAAATTCATCCCCTTTTTGTCCTCCCAAATCCTCCTCAACTTCTCCTCAACAAACAGAGAATTATACGAATTATCAATTGAATTAAATCGATCGACCTCGCGGTGTAAAGCAACATGCAAGGTATTTAACTCATATATATATGTATTCACATTGTGGTTCTTTGCGCCCGTGGGACATTCCCAATTAAAACTATGCTTTTTTGGGTTTGGGAAACTCACATAAGTAATCGATTTCATCATGCACAAAATCAACGAAGAAACATTCATCTCCCTCTAAGGAGTATTTCATTATCTTAGTTACATCGAAGCTGGCAGATTCGTCACCTACTCGGATGACGAGCTTGCATTCTCCAACATCTATTAAAGCTCTAGCAGTGGCTAAAAATGGCCTGCCCATGATGAGAGGTATCTCCACATCCGGGTCCATGTCGAGAATTACAAAATCCACGGGAAAAGTAAGTTTGTCTACTCTTACCAACACATCTTCCACAATACCTCTCGGGTATTTAGTAAATCTATCCGCGAGTTGAATACACATGCGTGTTGGTTTGTGAGTTCCAAGATTTAGCTTTTTGGTATAAGGTAAAGGGCATCAAATTAATACTGGCTCCTAAGTCAGCTAAGGCTCTATTGATAGATGTTTCTCCTATATTACACGGAATGGTGAAGCTTCTCGAATCTTTTAACTTTCGGGGCACACTATTGTGTAATATGGCAGAGCATTCTTCTCCTAGTACTACTGTGGCCGATTCGGCTAACATCTTCTTGTTAGATAAAAGATCTTTAAGAAATTTTGCATACCTTAGCATTTCTCCAATAGCATCGATAAAAGGCATATCTATATGCAGCTGGCGCAGCATTTAAAGAAACTTGTCATATTTTGCGTTGTCGATGTCGGTGCAAAATCGTTGTGGGAATGGAAGTCGTGCTTTAGGGATAGGTGGAGGTTCTTGCATAGTCTCTTTTCCTTTCTGAGAGGGTTGCTTTAGCACTTCTTCCTTTCCGTTCTCCTTTTTCTTCTTCTTTTTTATCTTGATTAACTTTGGGAGCTTCTTTTTCCTTACTTGGCTCTTCTATTGGAATGGTTTTAGGAGGTGGTAGGGTAGCTTCGGGGAGTGCTTTCCCACTTCTTAATGTGACGACATTCACATCGGTCTCTCCTGGCACTTGGATCATTTGCATTATCTTGGCAATGGTACTCTCAACAGTTTGAAGTGGTGAGAGTGACTCATGACGGAGTTCTTGAATTTCTCCTAGCATTTCCTTGGTAATAGTCTCTTTAACTTTGGCATTTTTTCTCTCGTTTTGCGTATAAAATAATTGAGGCTTTTTTCGAGAGTGTCTTGATCACTCAAAGTATTTCCCTCCAATTAAATTCTTTGACTTATACACATCCACAAGCGCCAGTTGTTCATGATTAAGCCTCGGAGGACCCTTGTCCCCTTGCATTGGGATCAACTTGTGGTGGTTGTGCTCTAGCCCTTGTTCGGCTAGTGCTTGCTTCCTCATAATTCCTTTTCTTGGCTTGCTATTTCGTTCTTCCCATTTCCTACAAAAAGCGGTAAGTTGTATGAAAAATAAAGAAATGTATGTCAGAACCCCACGCATAGGGAACCTAATGTTTTAGTGGTATATTTCTCAAGCAAACATCATTCAATCATTGTTTTTTCTTTCTTCAAATCTCCTCCTTCCTTTGGCCTTGGAGTGGCGGATTCCTTCATTGGCCTCTATATGATGGTGGATGGAATTGGTTAGCCAATTGTGCTTGGAGCTATTCAATCATTCTCGTGTTGTGCTCCACCGCTTCTCTTATCCGTGCAACTCCTCATCTTGTCTTTTGCTATGGGCTTTTAGAAACGCCATTTGTTCTTGGTGCGATTGCGTATGAAAGGCTCTTGTAGATTCCCAATCCATCATCACGGGTCCACCATGTTGAACGCCCTCTCCACCTTGTTGTTGTTGCTCTTCATTTCCTTCATCATCTTCTTCCTCTTCTTCCTCTTCCTTATCACCAATTAGCGGGGCATCATCACCTCCCAAACTAAGGTTCATAGCAAAGATGTTTTGGACGGTAAATGTTTTCATCTCGGCTTCAACTTTTCTCACCCGTACGATCTGCATCAAGCCCAAATCCTAGGCATAACTCCGTTACCAATAGTCCTAAAAGAACGAATTGAACATTTGGCTTATTTTGAGAGGCAAGCCACTTCTTCACTTGGACTCCTAGGTTGACATCCGCTTCTTACTCCATACTCCACATGTAAATCAAATCTTGCCCGTAGGCCTTGTTCAAATTTGTTTTCATTCCCGACAAGTTGATTGCTAAATTAAGTCGGAATATTGCCTTTAGATGATTCATTCGGATCTTTCTTGCCTTCAAGTTGCTAGAGGTATACTCCGCATCATTCGTAATATGGGTCGCGGCATCTTTATCAGAATCAAACTCCACATGGTACCTCCGGAAGTAAGGCATGCTCATCTAATCACGGGTATGTAACCCAAGTATCAATGCTAGCTCATCAACGGAGTGATTATATCTCTTCCCTAAAAGCACATAAGAAATGGATTTCCTGGCATTGTTTGGCTCTTTCTTTGTGTTCAAGGAAGCAAGAAACTCATAGTTAACTGGGGTATATGTCAGCCCTCTCCATTCGAATACTTTGCTCCATAGCGGGTATTTTAACAACCGATTTACCCTGTCTTCGCAACCGAATTCTCTTAGCACACTCGGATCAAGGTATTTCCCTCCAATTAAATTCTTTGACTTATACACATCCACAAGCGCCAGTTGTTCATGATTAAGCCTCGGAGGACCCTTGTCCCTCTTGCATTGGGATCAACTTGTGGTGGCGGAGGTGGTGGTTGTGCTCTAACCCTTGTTCGGCTAGTGCTTACTTCCTCATAATTCCTTTCCTTGGCTTGCACTTTGGTTCTTCCCATTTAATACAAAAAGCGGTAAGTTGCATGAAAAATAAAGAAATGTAAGTCAGAACCCCACGCATAGGGACCCTAATGTTTTACTGTTACATTTCTCAAACAAACATCATTCAATCATTGTTTTTTATTTCTTCAAATCTCTTCCTTCCTTTGGCCTTGGAGTGGCGGATTCTTTCATTGGCGTCCATATGATGGTGGATGGAATTTGTTAGCCAATTGCGCTTGGAGCTGTTCAATCATTCTCGTGTTGTGTTCCACCGCTTCTCTTATCCGTGCAATTCCTCATCTTGTCTTTTGCTATGGGCTTTTAGAAACGCCATTTGTTCTTGGTGCGATTGCATATGAAAGGCTCTTGTATATTCCCAATCCATCATCACGGGTCCACCATGTTGAACGCCCTCTCCACCTTGTTGTTGTTGCTCTTCATTTCCTTCATCATCTTCTTCCTCTTCTTTCACTTCCTTATCACCGATTAGCGGGGCATCATCACCTCCCAAACTAAGGTTCATAGCAAAGATGATATGAACCTAGTCCAAGGTTCAAATAAAGATGGAGTATTGTCCTAAGATAGCTCCCAAAGTAAAGATAGAGATGGATCGAAATACCTTAGACCTCACAAGAAACCCTTAGTCTCGAATCCTCAAAGACTTAGAAAAATCCCATTGTAGCTTCAAGTACCTCGATGATGCAATCTTCAATCAACTAGAGTCGGATTTAGTTTCCTTCGATTCAAGAACGAGTCCACGAACCTAAATCTAAGGTTGAAGAAAGAAAGATTGATTCGAGTCCACGAATCAATTTGCTAGTTAGTCCACAATTAGCTATAAGGTTTCTTACACAAGTGTAAAGAAAAACTTAAGAATTTTATTGAATGAAAGCCTCTCTAAACTGATATGATTGTGCCCTATTTATAGGTATAGGGACATCNCCACCATGTTGAACGCCCTCTCCACCTTGTTGTTGTTGTTCTTCATTTCCTTCATCATCTTCTTCCTCTTCCTTATCACCAATTAGCGGGGCATCATCACCTCCCAAACAAAGGTTCATAGCAAAGATGTTTTGGACGGAAAATGCTTTAATCTCGGCTTCAACTTTCTCACCCGTACTATCCGCATCAAGTCCAAATCCTAGGCATAACTCCGTTACCAATAGTACTATAAGAACGGATTGAACATTTGGCTTATTTTGAGAGGCAAGCCACTTCTTCACTTGGACTTCTAGGTTGACATCCGCTTCTTACTCCATACTCCACATGTAAATCAAATCTTGCCCTAGGCCTTGTTCAAATTTGTTTTCATTCCCGACAAGTTTTTTGCTAAATTACGTCGGAATATTGCCTTTAGATGATTCATTCGGATCTTTCTTGCCTTCAAGTTGCTAGAGTTATACTCCGCATCATTCGTAATATGGGTCGCGGCATCTCTATCGGAATCAAACTCCACATGGTACCTCTGGAAGTAAGGCATGCTCATCTAATCACGGGTATGTAACCCAAGTATCAATACTAATTCATCAACGGATTGATTATATCTCTTCCCTAAAAGCACATAAGAAATGGATTTACTGGCATTGTTTGGCTCTTTCTTTATGTTCAAGGAAGCAAGAAACTCATAGTTAACTGGGGTATATGTCGGCCCTCTCCATTCGAATACTTTGCTCCATAGCGGGTATTTTAACAACCGATTTACCCTATCTTCGCAACCGAATTCTCTTAGCACACGCGGATCAAAGTATATCCCTCCAATTAAATTCTTTGACTTATACACATCTACAAGCGCCAGTTGTTCATGATTAAGCCTCGGAGGACCCTTGTCCCTCTTGCATTGG
>NXFB01000632.1:31640-42668 GCA_002525835.2 Ipomoea batatas | reverse complement strand
ATTTTTACTTATTTGTAATTCTATGCTGCACAGGTGCATCTGATTGAGGGAATAATCGATCAAGTTGAGGGAACAGTTTATGTTTCTTGGGTGCAACCAAGAGTTCTGGGCATTCCCCAAATCAAGTCTTTGTGTGATCGGGTGGACAATTGGATGGATAAAGTACACAATGCTTTATTATCCGTGGAGGCTGAAACTCCTGACCTAGTCGCAGCATAATAGTTTTCCGGCGCCCTTTCTGCTACCTGTAGCACCTCTTAGTGCCCATATGAGCTGGCGTTCCAGCACCCAAACCCAGACACTATTTAATTTCATGGAACAACATTGTACGAGCTCTAGATTACATGGCCGAATTATTGGTCTCAGTATTATTTTTGGAAATCAGCCATCCTTTCCTGTATTTTCTGCTTCTTTGGTTGCCTTTGCAATGCCGATTCTAGCTACATAACAAAGACTAAGTAAAGATGTGATCTACTCTTCTTCAATCGTACTGTAAATGGCTGCAAACTTCTTGTGCATCCATTAAAATACTGTAAAACTACCTTGCTCAGCCATGATTTAAACTTATTCCTTACTTTTATTCATGAATTCAACTATTTTTAAGGGTTTCTCAAATAGCCCCAAAAGTGATTCAAGTACCATCTTAGTTACTATGTATACTTTATTCTTTATTCCTTTCTTCTTGAATGTTCAAATCTTTGGTTTGTTCTCTGCAGGTAGCTCTCTTGTACCCCGCAAATTATACCATGGATTAAGGTTCATCTGAATTTTGGACCTTGATATATACAATTAACATATTATGTAGTTTCAACTAATGAATTGTGGACCTTGATATTCAGATTATGTACACACAATTAATAATATATTTTGTACTTTCAACTAACAAGAAAACGTGGTAAATATAACAATTGCTTATACCCTCCACCCAATTCAAGATACCAATGAAATTGATGGCATAATTTCAACTTATTGCAAATATCAAATGAGAGAATAGCTTTTAAACTGTTAAAAGCAGAAAGCAAAGAGGTAATAAACGTCATTTTTCATGTTCAAAAATCTAAATATGGCCTCACCAATCAAGAATACAAGTATAATGGGAATCTATATCTAATATCTTCCCCAAGGCAGCATCAAAACAGCCCTAGGTTTGAACGAAATCACAATTTTTCGGAGAAAAGAAAACGAATAAAAATTACATAAATCTAGACTTAGCAACACCAACAAGATCAGCATAAAGAAGGAAACTCAAAATTGTAGGTGGAGCCTTGTGAACAACAAATCCACAAGGCAAAGTATTGGCTGTCTGTATAAATGGCATGTTGGTATTTGACAATAAAGCACAAACCATCCTAACTTCGACAGCATTGTGTACTTCTCTGTGAAGGTCTAGCAGGCTTCTTAGAATAGCAAGAATTCCACTCCCCTCCATCCCGAGCATAATAATCCATTGGGTAATCCACCACAGCCTCTTCCTCCCCTTTCAAGCCAGCATTATTGCACGAGCAGCCAGATTCGTTCTTTGAACTTTCTGAACCATTCTTAGAACAGGCACCGGAATTCACAGCTGATTTCCTCTCCCACCAACCGGGTAGATCACCCAAAGCAATCTCTGCTTCAAAGGGTGTCAAAAGCGGTCTCCCAAATGCGTCTCCCCAATCAATGGACAGCCGAGGGCAAGCGATTTGAATCCAAGCCTCCACCGAATCCTCAAACAACGCAATCCTGGCAGGAGATATCTCTGACATCATAATCACTGTCCAAGTCATATCTTTTTCCTCCATCTTCTTCTCCAACCTATCCAAAATCCTCGGATTTCCTTGCCGCCCTAAAGTCCCCAACACTACTCCCCAATTCTTGGCTTCCTTTGCCTTCTCAATTGCTCTTCTCCTCTCCTCCTTCATCCCATCATGATCATACTCCTCAAGAAACAACTTCCCTATATATGGATCATACCTATATGTCCTTATCCCTGGATTAGCTATCATAAATGCTTCCAAATGAAACCTACCATCAGCAACAAAGATCAAAACTGCATTCTCTGGACTACAAATCTTACTAACACTTGGAGCAGTGCACCCCAACACCTCCCCAGCTGATAAGGGTTTAGCTTGAGGTATCAAAACCCTAAACCCTAGCTTTTCCAGCTCCGGTTTCACAGCTCGAATTGCACCGGCAAACTGAATAGTCCCAGCCATAATGAAATTACCATACTGCTCAGGGGCAAAATTGACTTTTAACTCGTGGAGAAATTTGCGTACATCAATGGCGATTTCTACGAAGATGTAGAGGCAGGGGATTGTGGTGGTGTCGATAGGCACCAGGCAACTGTGGCCGTAGTGTATGAGGAGGTCCGCAGAGAGCGCCGCCGCGGAGAGGTCGTCGACGCAGCACGCGCCGTAGGTCACGTCGCCGAGGACGAAACAGTGGGCGGCGGAAGTGAAGGTGGAGAGGATATCGACGATGACGAGAGAGTACATGAGGAGGCCCTCCGGGAACTGCAAGGCGACGCGCTTTGCGCCCGTGGAGCGGATGCGCCAAACGCACTTGTGAATCTCGAAGTTGTAGTTGGCTGGGAGGAGGGAGATGGCGGCGTTGAGAGCCGCATCGTTTAGTATGGAGTCTGGAATTTGGTTCTTCACGAAACGCTTAGGACGCGGCCGTGACGCCGGCGAAGGGTTCTGCCCGTCGGCGGCGACGACCGCCGTAGAAGATGAGTTTTCACAGAGAGGTTCCATTATGCCAACTGAGAATGGAAGCGCAATTGAAACACAATTTAACAAATTGGTCCCTCATTAAATTTTCTAACATTTTCACTTTTACCCTCAACAACTCAAAATTAAAAAATTCCCTCAATATTAAGTTTATTATCGAAATGGTCCATCGACTATTCCGAAATTATCAATTTGATCCTTGACAATTTTTCGTGCTCAATTAAGTCATCGACTTTAAAATTTTTAACCAATTTAGTCCTCTATCTATTTTACCGTTAAATATCTGTTAAATTGGGATGAATTGATAATTTTATTATAGGCAATGGACAATTTCGATCTATAAAAAGGTCCCCAAATTCACAATAAATTTACATTTTAGGTTAATATTTGCATAGTTAGAAACTAAATTAAATAACTTTGGTAGTCGAAGATCAAAATGGTGAAATCCTAATATTTTTAAAAAATTACATAAAGACTAAATTGAACAATTTTGGTTGTCGAGAACCAAAGTGGTGAAATTATAATAATCGATGAACCATTTTAAGTAAAATTACATAGTTAGGGACTAAATTGAACAACTTTAATAGTCGAGACCAAGTGATGAAATCCTAATAGTCAAGAGAAAAAATTGGGTATTAACTCTTGACCACCAGATAAATTCCTATGCTTCTAAACTTTCAACACCAATCAATGCACCATCCTGATCACCACAAATGCACAATAATACAAGCCTTAAAGCATACAGTACAACATCATTTTATTTTATTTTTCAATACTTTCCTGTTCAGTGTTCACTAACCTGGAAAATTTCTACCCCTCAGCTGTCTCAGGTGGTTCAAACAAGCAACACATAAATATACAAACTGTAATAAAACTTATGCCAAGAAATGCACTATTGTTGCATCATAAATGGAGATGAGCTAACATCTGTTGTGCTGTAGAATGAATCCTCAGCTGCACCATAATAATCCTCTCCCTTCTCCCCATCCCACTTCACAACCTCCCTGATGAACTTGAACGCCTCGTCGACCGTCGCCCTATCTCGGGCCCGAGATTGCCACACGAAAAGCTTCCGGCCCGTGAGGGACGCGTAGAGGTCTTTGAACTTCTTCGCGACGTAGTAGTAGGCTTGGTGGGCTAGCGACTGGTTGGTGTGGTGCGTAGGCACGGGGCTAAAATCGGTGAACCACTCGCACGTGCCTAAAGCGACTTTATTCACCTTCGCCTCGAAGATATCGTACTTGTTCAGGATTAAAACGAAAGGGGTGTCTTTGAAACACGGGTGCTGTATCATCGCCTCGAATAGGTCTTTGCTCTTCATCATCTTGTTCTGGAGAAGCACCCCGCTCCCGTTGCTCTCCGGGGCGACCGACATCTGATCATAATCGCTCAGAGCAACACAGACTACTACTGCGCTTACATCTTCGAACATCTCTAACCACTTGCATCCCTCGTTCATTCCGTTGGCATTTACCCTTATTAGTTGGTACCTGCTAGGAAGAGATTCATTTACATTATACAGGTAGGGGTGTTCATTCGGTTAATAACCATACCTAAGTACCTAATTAACCGAATTTGCAAAATGCTTTAATCGTTAACCGAACTAAAATTCCTATTTCCGAAACCGAACCAAACAAAATTTCGGTTAACCGAAATATTTTAGTCCAATTTTAAAAAAAACCTTGAAATAAATTTGGAAATTTATAATTTCACACCACAAAAATAGTCATTACATCAACACATAAATCATAAAATTTGAAAAACTAGGCTAATAATATGATTTATGAATTATTATAAAAAATTTAAACACACACACACACATATATATACACGTAATTTGATTAACCGACACTCTGAACCGAATTAACCGTTAACCAAAATTCTTTAATATCCTTAACCATTAACCAAACTGAAATATTTCGTTTAAAAAAGGGTTAACTAAATTTTGTCAGTTTGGTTAGTTAACCGATTTTTTACTAAATTGTGCACACCCCTAATTAAGGGCATCATTTACTGGTATAAATCACACTCCCGCCCCCCAGTGAGAGATTTTCTTCATTTAAGATTTTTAAGTAAAATTTGCTGCAACAAGATTTTGAAGTGCCTCCTAAGAATTTCAAACATAAAATGCTATGAAACTAATTCTTACAGTTAGTTCCAGCGCAAATTGTATAAAGCAGTGAGAAAGCGTTACCTCATAAGAGGAGGCAGAGGAGCTTCGAGATTGTCTGTATAGGTTTCAGACATTGGGCTACGATCATCCAAGGAGAACTCCATAAAGGCTAAACCTTTCCCTTTGGTAACCCCTTCAGCATACAGTATGTCTTGCTCCGAAGGTTCATATTCGTTACTCGATACCTCAACAGCCTACGTGGAGGGAGAAGAAAAACTTAGCGTAAAATTGACATTAATTTGTTGTCCAAAAAAAAAAATAAAATTGACATTAATTTTATCATTCCGCTAATTCCATGAGCAAAGCACACCTTGTTTAAGAAGTAATCCGCTGCATCGGGTAGGAAATGAAGTTCGTCTTTCCGCTTGTATGCTTCCTGAATAGCGGGATCCTTCCACACCTCTTCAACGAGTGGAGCATACTCACGAGTCGCTGCAGGGAAAAACGCGTCTAAATCTCCCGTGGCGATGATGTCTAAGAGCCAGTCCGAGAAATGTTTCAACCTCGGGTTCAAGGAGTAGACACAATGGTTATTTTGACTCGCATCCTCTTCGCTGCCTATATAAAACTGAAATTTAATTATCAGACCACCAAGAGTGGAACTTTTAAATTAATAACAAGACTTGAGATTTATTCAAAAGAACCTTCGGCTTTTAGCTTTGACAAGGCTTCCTCCTCAAATCGCTCCCGGCCATCGAGGAGAATGCTCAGATACTTGTACATGTTGCTTTGAATCATAAGCTTAATATCTTGCACTTCTTCAGCAGTAAACTTGTTCCCATACAAAAATTTGGCCTGTTCAACAAGTTATTACGAAAAAATATGTGATTTTTAATTAAGAAGTAGAAAATTTTAAGCTTTGAGAAATCCCGAATGACCTGAACAAACCATTTATTTCATATTGCGGTTCATCCGAACTAGAAAGGCCAAATTGTAAGTCGTAGTCTCGTAGATATTGTAAATTGAAGATATCTTCTAAGCACTATATATTATACCCGTCAATTTAACTTTTAGACTAGAAGTGGAATATAAAATATCATTTATTAATTATTATATACATAAACATGCATATAAAAACCATAATATAAACTGATTGAAAGACTATTTAATATCCTAAATACTACTTGTAAAAACGGGGAATTCAAGGAGTGCTAGTGCTCATAAACACCTTTCGGAGATGGCATTACCTGTTTGAAAATAGTGCTCGTTCCAGAGCCATCCAGTCCAAATAAGAGTAGCTTTTGAACTCTTTTCTGCTCGAGATAAGGAACAGTCGAATAATTGCTTGGCTCATTCCTCTGATAATGGGGCTGACCATTAAGTATTGGCAAGGAGAACAAGGAGCAGATGATCCGTGTTCTTGTCTGTGTAATGAAATACGTTTATGTTGTGTGTTATAAAAGCCAATCGTAAAAAGTGAAAACTGAAACCAATTAGTTTGCTGTTACGTACCTTTTCCCACATATTTCCTTTGATATTATTTTGTCCTTCTTCCTCGTATCGACCATCATCATATACCCAAAAGTGAGTGTCACGAAGACATTGTACATTTGCAAACTGTCACAAAATGAATAGTAGTCGGGATTATTAGGCAAAACGCCAAAACCAAAGGTCACGACAATTAATATGAGTTTGTAATAGGGAAACTTCTGCACCTGGAAACACATCTCTTAATCATGGGTAATAGAACTACGACTCACCTTCAATACTTTGAGTTCAAGTTTTGTTATTTCTCGTCCATTAATATAAACCCGAGTGTTTCCATTGCTTGCATGAGGACTAAGCTTCCCGGTGAAATTTAGATTTGAACTCACGATTCTGTCGGGTTTCCCTCCCTCCTGATAAATGGATAAGGTAAAACTGTATCAGTATTTCTTTCTCCCGAGGCCAAATAAAAGAAAGCTTTTTTTTTTAAAAAAAAAAAATCTTAAACTACAAGGATGAAGTTACCTTTCCCCAAAGCCCAGATTCTTTGTCGTACCAATACCTACCGGGCTTTAGCTTTTGAGGAGGTATAGGACATTCAAATAGTTCTGCCATCTCTTCTGGCTTCAGAGGGTATCCATTTACAATAAGCTGCTCTGGCCGAAGCTGGTTAGCAGAACACTCTTTCTCGGCTTTCATTATCTGCTTAGCTTCTAAAGGGCAAAGCAACCGTGACAAAACCCTCGAATGCCTACCCAATTTGAACCGCTTTGACTCATCAATGGGCATACTAATGCAAGTTACACATTTTCGCCCCTCTGGCATCGAACCCATTGCTCTGAGCACACAATTGCTGCAATACTTTGCATCACAAACCAAGCACGATTCCTTTGTTTCCCACTTGCCTTTTCCACACCTATAACACACTCTCGTTTTCTTTTTCTTATTTTCCCTGGAAACACCAACATAAGCAGGAAATGCTTGATTCTCCGAGAATTCTCCTTTCTTCTCAGATCTATCAACTGTATTAAAAGTTACCACTGGGGCTCTCCTTCCAGGGTTGACCGACTGTTTTGGAGCATGATTTGGAGGATTATGAATAGAACGAGGAGATATTGAGGGAGAACCTGACAAAGATTCAAGGTTCAACACAACAGACACCTGTGATTCTGTACTCCCCGATAGCCTTGGACTTTGATTGGATGGACTAGTGATGCCTGCAACTCGAGAGGCAATCGAATGTATTGGCTCTATAACCGGGACACCTTCATGGCTCGTTGATCTTCTAGATTCAGAAGAGGGCTGTGCTACAGATGCTGTTGGAATCGCACTAGAATTTACATCAATGGGCTCTACACACGGAACCTCATACGAGACTGGAGGACCATTATACTCCAGAGCTATTGAGTAATCCAGATTAGTCTCCCCTTCGGGAAGGGGAGCCCCCGGTGGAAGCATCTTCCTCACTATATCCCTCCAATCCTCATCCTTATTTTGCTCCATTGTTTCTCACCGAAAATTCAATCAACCTCTGCTCACACTACCCTTAGTTTCACAATCAATCAATTCTAAATGCTACTGCTCTCCACATTCATCAAACCAAAAGAAATAAACCACTATCAAACACCCAAATCGCGTGCTTGAAAATCAAAGCTGCCAAGTCTACTAGTGTCAAGCTAGAATCAACCCCGAGTACCACCACACCATCTTATCAACAATGTCCATGAATTCAAGTCATGCTGAAAAGCCTCCTGAACCAATAAAAGTTACCTCCACCAAAGTCAAAACCCAAAGCCTTCAAATACTAATGAACCAATAACTCTTGAAATTCCACAAAATTCAACAGTCCAAGATACCACCATTTTCAACTTCAACTAAACAAACACAAAAAGACCCATCCACCAACTACAAAAGGGACAAACAAATCATTTCAATAACATCCAAGAAACAATACTTAACTACAAATGGGAACCAACACCTCTGGAATTCAAAACTAAACTAAGAAAATCCCAACCCTAACAAGCTAGAGACAGTTCAACCTTAACTGCCATATCCACATCAAGCATAAGAATAAGATAATCTAAAGAAATGGGTATGCAATTTCAAAAGGAGTTGTCAATAACAGTAAAAGTGGGAACTTTTACATCTTGGTAGATGGTACAAAAAAGGGTATGAGTTGAAATTTTTTACCTGAGAAAATGACAAGCAAAGAGTATCCGAAGCTGAGGTCGTGGGGTGCGAGGAGGGGTTGCCTTTTCTGAGCTCCAAAGCTCAGAAAAATTAAAGGGTGCGAGTAAAAGTCTGGTCTTTTGGGGAATCTACCCTTTTAAAGAAGAAGCAGGCGCTGCTAAAAGGTAGACACAGATATACACCAAAATTACACTGAATATGTATTCAAGTGTGCATATATGAGAGTGGCAGATGTTAGAGAAAGAGAGAGGAGAAGATACCGGCGATTTTGTCAAATGCATCGAAGTGAGAGAGAGAGAGGAGTGGGGCCCATCCGTCCATGTGAGTGCACGGTTGCAAGCTGTTTTGACTGTATTGTGCAGAGACTAAGACGAAGAAGATTGGTGATGTCTTTTTAACGAGAGTTTAATATTTAATTTCATTCCGGAAAAGGATCAAATATGCCCTTAAAATTTATACTAAAAATCAATTAAACGTTTAAACATATCAAATTAAGTTAAATACATCAAATTTAGTAGTATTCAAAAAACAAAAAAAAATACATCAAATTTACGAATAATCAACAAGTTATGGTAAAAAATAACCCGAAAAGGTCACCGGTTCGCTTCTCCAGCGAGTCACTAAAGAAAGCAATCATAAATTAGGAGAAGGCCAAGGCGACTAGATCTATTCGCGAAGGTGACCGGTTGCCTTCACCATCGGAGGGAATGGTCGCTTTCTGTTGGAGATGGCAACCGGCTAGTTGTCGAGGGGCCTAATTGATTTTTGGTGTAAAATTTAAGAGTTTATTTGAATTTTTTTATTTTATTTTAATACATTTGTGTGAGATCGTTTCACGGGTCTCAAACTTATTTAGTGTATTGTAATCCTTTTTAAATCAAAATGGTAGCTAATGAAGTTTCAAATACTATACACAATGTGGGCTAGGAGACCCCTAGAATTTGTTTTTGTTATTATAAGTTTGTAGTCAAAGTGGTGGCCAGGGAACCCCTAGATATCTGTTTTTGTTAATATAAATTTATAGTCAAAGTGGTGCACAATCAATTTGTTGACTGCCTAGTTTAGACAGCATACAATTGCAACCTTTTCATTGTACCACCCAATGTTTCATGTTTGGAGGAGAGACATGTGGAGGACCACATTATTGATGTCAAGTGTTGGAGGGAGGGGGACCTTAACACATTTAGAGAATCATTCATAGAGTTGCAACAACACACCAATAAAAAAATAATTTATGAGCGATTATAGCGATGAATTGCTCCCAAGCACTTTGTGCTTAGATGATACATTTATCACTCTTCTTGATATAATGTCACAGGATCGAACACCGGGGGACCTTAACACATTTAGAGAATCATTCATAGAATTCCAGCAACACAACAAAAGCGATGAATTGCCGCCAAACACCTTGTACTCAGATGACACATTTATGGCTCTCTTGAGCGAAGAGTTCCAGCAACACAACAAAAGCGATGAATTGCCACCAAGCACCTTGTACTCAGATGACACATTTATGGCTCTCTTGAGTGAAGGTCACAGGATCGAACCGGACCCGATGGTGGGGTATTAACTCTTACTGTAACAGATAGAGAAAGTATAAAACATATACTACAATGTAATAGAGTCAATAGTACTAAAAAAAAAACGATGAATTGCCTCAATTACTCAAATTATTCTCCCAAACGCATCCTAAGTCCATGTTGGGCTGCAAAAGATTTTGGTCCATTTGGACTGACCATCTGAAATGCCAAGATTTGGGATTTCCAAAGCCCAGCCCATTATAAGCATAACAATTTGCAGGCCGGGTCAGAAAATCAATCTCCTTCTCCGATTTCACTCTAGCCAAAATTGCCATCACTCCATCGACGGTGCTGAGCTTAAATCTTCCGTGTATCAAGGTATTTTCTTCCCCAATCTATACATACGAAAATCTCATATCTTTTTCCTTTGCATGTTAGATTTAGCTGGAGAAGTACTAATTTTGAGCAAATGGGTACTGATTTAATATGATTGGATGTTTATTTGGGGAATTTCTTGGCTGTTTATGTTCAATTATCAGCTTTTGAGCTGCTTATAGTTTATATATATATCAAGTGTTCTGCAGCTTCATATCAAAGAGGTAATTAGCTTTGTGAATTGTGATAGTATTTCCCTATGGATGATTGTTTCTTAGCTTTGTGATTCACTGATTCTTGAACTGTTTTTGTTGGTATTTTTGCTATTGTTGGTTAGCTTGGGAAATGCTGCAATGGTCACTAGTAGAAGTAGTACTTTTTAATATTTTGCATATTTTTGTACCATGTTAGTGTTTATTAGTGATGTTTTATGTAGTAAATTGTTTTATTCATTGTTTACTTATGGCAAGTTTTGATTTTTTTTAAAAATAATAATTATTGCTTAATTTTAGATCCCGAGATTGAGGAGCTAGAAAGAAGATGCAAAAACTAGGTGAATTCAAGCTCCCTCAGTTCTTCAACTATCCTCCATACTTCACGTAATCCAATCAATCCCTTTAGATCTTTCTTGTCT
>NXFB01000630.1:39076-50567 GCA_002525835.2 Ipomoea batatas | reverse complement strand
AAAAAAAATGAGTTGTAGAAAAATACAACCGAATGAAATGAAATCTGGATGGCGGTGTGTGCACATCGGTTGACAGCTATGTGCCCGTCAAAACGGGAAAAATAAAAACTAAACTGTCGGAAAACGCACAGGAATTTTAAAAAAAAATAGATGAAAAAATACACAACCTCGACATTACACAACAAAAGATTTCACAAAACATAGTACCCTACAACAAATATGCAAAATAAGTAATAAAAAAAATATAAAATTAACGGAAACCATGATGACATGCCACATATGCACACAACTAGATAAATATGTGCATATATACTGAACCCCTCCACTCTAGAATAACCAAACAGACGCCAACAAGTAATTAAGTCGCAACTAACGCAACAAAACATAGTACACGACACCCACAACGAATAATGGAGATTAAAACTCAATAAATACCATACACCAAACAAACAAAGCAACAAATCCACATGTCAAAACGGAAAATAAACAACGACAGTACAGACCAACAGCACCAGTGCCTGTGCAAACTGTATGACATGCACACAGATTAAAAACACATATGCACACAGCCGCGAAGTCCAGAAAATATTGAAAACACCAACAACGTGATGTATACGACCACGAAATAGCAAAAAACAAGGACGAAAACAAAAATAAAAATAAAGAACAACTACAACATACATCCATCAACAAACTCCATGATCGAAAAAACGGTCGCAGAGAAAAATCGGAAGGGAAACGGTGAGACTGGATGGCAAAACAAAAAAAAGTAATCTAATCCTACCAAAATTAAAACACCTAAAATAATGCATTAGAATCCCAGACTAAAAATAAAACATCTACAATTACAATACAACCCTTACTAATTAAAATTAAACACATAAAAAAGGAAAAAAAGATTAATCTCAACCATCAAATACTACAAGATGGACGGCCCCCAATTTGTCTTATTTCTCATCTAAATATGATGTCTCATATGATTACAATTCTATATATATATATATATATATATAACACCTATGATTTAAAAATTAGACGGCACAACAATGCCCAATGTAAGGCAGAATAATGTGCTCTGGAAGGCTCAACAATATGCATTCTAAGACAAACAATATTCACTACGAAGGTACAATATTATGCTCTAGAAGGCATAACAATGTGGTCTGGGTGGCATAATAATGTCCCCATCTTCCTGGATTTCCTCAGTGCCTTCTTCACCACTCTAGGTTGAGGCCTTCATGGATTTCTTTCTTTTGAGACAGGTCGCACATTCGACCTGGATGTGACCAAAACCTTCACATTCAAGACACTGTATACTTTTGTTCTTATTCTTACTTTCGGATGGTTGCCATTGATTTGTACACGATTGATTTTCAATCTGACCCGATTGACCCGAACTCCTCAAAGGATTAAAGTTCGGCATCTTAGCGATGGATCTTGATGTCGATAAGGAGGAATTATTTGTGCGGTTCATCTGTGACTTACCACTCTTGTTTCTTCGGTTGATTTGCTTCAAAATCTTAGAGAAATTTCTTGTGATCATCGCGACCGCTTCATCATCGAGATCTTCAATTTCTTTTTCCGAATCATCGCTTTCAACAAGAAATGCCAAATTCTTTCCTCATTTATTGCTTCTTTCTTATGACAGTATGTCCATTTCATAAGTCAATAAATTGATCATTAACTCGGCGACGGACTTCTTTTCCTAGCCAGCGCTCTCCTGAATGGTAGTGACCTTCATCTTGAAACGTACCGGAAGAGATCGCAATATCTTTCTAACCAATTTTTCTGATGAGAAAGGTCTGCCTAATACAGCGACTTCATTTTTCAATTCTTGTACACTTGCATTAAACTCAACAATAGTTTCTTCGTTTTTCATTCGCAATTCTTCGAATCTAGTATGAACTTGTTGAATTTTAGTGTTTTTGACAGATGAGTCGCCTTCATAGAGTTTCTCCAGTATTTCCCAAGCGTCCTTTGCTAAGCTGCAACCAGCGATTACTCCAAACTGACCTTCATCAAGAGTTCCGGTGATTGTATTCAACGCCTTATTATTGTTGTCACTATTTGTGATTTTTGTTGTAGTCCATTGAAACACCGTTTTGCCATTAGTTTGAAAATCTGACACACTCACCTACCCTCCGGATTACCCGCCGGTCTCTATCCACTGGTTAATAGTCCTTTGCAATTAGTTTCCCTCCAACGGACCTTTTTCAACACGCCTATAAATACCCTCTTCTAAGACTAAAGAAGGTGCTGGTCAATTTCGAAAAAATATTCTAAGTGTCCAAGCAATTCAAAGCATTCACATCTACTGACCAGTTAGAGAGAACAAGCTAAAAGTTCACGTCCAGATTTCAAGAGACTTGTGCTACTCTGTGAGACCCTAAAATATTTTCCCACCTAAACTTCTATTTTATCAAGTTACAAAATGAAACCATAAATATAATTTCACTCCTACAATTATTTTACCAAATGAGTATGCAAATTAAATATTTTAAATCCTTTATTTTGAGTGACTTAGTACAAAATAATTATATAATTATGTATGGTTTTAAAAGCCTTATTTAAAGGATAAATTTATTTATTAAAATTTTGACCCAAAAGTCTATATATGAGACGAACATGTTAACTTGATAGCCTTGTTTTTAACCCAAACTTGATTTCTAAACGAACATATTATGTTCCTATATCAATCATATTATATTTTATCCAAACTTTATCCAATTTTTTTAACCTAAGATCATCATTTGAGAGTTTAAATTTACAAAAAGACCCAATTGCCGTCCTAACCGTGAAACACCAACTCCTAGGGTTTTGTGCCGATTTAAAGGGCCACTATTCCATTGCCTACCTCAATCCCTCCCTTGCCTCTCTTCAACTTTCAAGAGATCAACACCAAGAAACACTAAGGCATCGTAAGATCTTCGTCCATCATCTTCCATTTCCATTGTTTAGCATTCATTTCATCTTCTTCCTTCCATGTTATGTTTCTCTATATGAATATTCATGTATTCTCAGTATGTGTATGTTCCATGTCTGTGAATGTTATCTTTACGGTGGTTAGGAGAAGAAGATAGTGGGCATCAATAAAGGAAGGAGGAGGGATTTGCGCTAGTAGGCTAAGAAGCTTGAGGTATAACCCATGGACTCTCAAACTTAGTATTTTCTCTGTGAAATATGTATTGCATGTTGATATACTGCAATCCATAGTTTATTGATCATATATGATGAAATGATTGGTGTTTTGTGTTCATTTTGATGTGAGATTGATGCTTTAGTGATATAATGTTATTGTGGAGGAGATGGATGTGTTCTATAGTCTGGTAATGGGGTTTTGCAGGTGTGGGAGTCGGAGAAGACAGGGTGAAAGGAGACCACTACCTCCCCTCTGTCTTGCTCATGGGACTACCCACGGGCACTTGAGGCTTGCGGGCTTGTCCCGTGAGAGGTGGCAGGCGTGGGGTGACAGGGCTTGAAGCCCTGCCACCCAACGTCGTGGTGCCGCAGGGGTGGCAGGCGGCGCCTTTGACCTTTCAATTAATCTAACACTATTGAAAACAACTATGGTATAGCCAATTGTTGAACATCTTTATATAATTATGCAGGCCCGGCCCGGGGCAAGGGCAGGCTGGGCCCTTGCACAGGGCCCATCTCTAGGTAGGGGCCCATAGGAATGATAGGATATATAGTATGTATATATATATGATATATATTATATTAAATTTTTTTTTTTTTGCTTTTATTGTTATCTGAATATTGATGAAGACGCAGACTACGAGAAAGCGAGGAGTCCAGAAGACGGCTAAACTCTTGGTCTCGCACCCACCGCCCACACCGCTCAAGAGTCCAAGCGTCGCCATCGACTCGCCGTTGCACCTTCACCCGGCCTTCTCAACGGTAAAAATGGCGTCAATAAAAGCTCAGGAACAAACAGCGAATCCACCATTCACGATTCACCATCCACACTCTGACACTCACAGACTCACCGACCCTGTCTACAAACTACAAATCCTCCATAGCAAGTAGCAACCACTGAACGTCTGAACCACAAGGTCTTCACTCTTCACACTTCAGAGTCCAGCCTTCGGCCTTCGCCTAAGCCTTATCACCTAAATCAGGTTGTAAATTTTTCTTTTGCTAGTAATAGTATTCTATTAATTTTGCAATTCTGGCTTCCTAATTAATGATATTGTGTGCAAATTTGTAATTTTAATTTGTGAATTGCAATTAGGAATTAGGAATGTAAAATGTTTCTTTGTGAATAGGAATACTGTTGCTATTAGCCTATTAGGATTTAGGAATTAGGAATACTGCTCCTATTAGGAATTAGGAATGCTGAATACTGCTGTCTGCTGGTTTTAGGAATTAAGAATCCCGAATGCCGCAATTGTGAATTTGTGATAATTGTGTACTGTCTGTACTGTTAGGAATTAGGAATGAAATTGTAATGTTATTAGGTTTAAGTACTGCCTATACTGTTAGGAATTACGAATTAGGAATTAGGAATTAGGAATGAAATTGTAATTTTATTAGAGTTAATATATGAAGATTGATTTTATTTTGTAAGTTTTGTAATGTGTTTATTTATTTATTTATGCAGGGAGGGATTGAAGGCACATGTTAACCGGTTAGGGCAAGATAAAGATTTTTTATTAATTGATTCACAAGTTCAAACAGGTGCTACCCAACGGTTTCTATTGCTTATTGGATTCTATTGACTATACCGGTGACTGTAGCATCTGCAGGGAGGAGTTTTTCAAAATTAAAATTATTGAAAAATACCTAAGATCTTCAATGTCACAAGAAAGATTAAATGGATTGGCAATATTGTGTATTGAGAATGATATCTTAGACAATATTAATCTTGAAGAAGTCATTGATGACTTTGCATCTAGGAAAGCACATAGAAGTTTTCTGTCATGATTAGTTTTGTATTAGTATTCTATTTGTAAAATGTTGCAAATTTTTAAATTTTATTTCAGTTCAATTGACATTAGTATTTTTGTACTCATATAAACATTTAAAATTCACTTTTAAAAATTTATGTTAACTTCTAAATTTAATATGGGGCCTTTTCTTTTCACTTGCCCCGGGCCTATAAAACTATAGGAACGGCCCTGTAATTATGTATTTATTTAAATCATTCACAAGCATTATATATATAATTCATTTATAGTACATGTATTACAATTATTAATTAATAAAATTAATTGTATCTTTATATAAATATTAATATAAAGTTTATTTATTACGGAGTATATAAAGTTATAAATGTGACTTTCTTGAAAATTGAATGCAATAAAGGATTTAGATATCCATTGAATCAAATAGCTAGATAAAGGTGACTTCCTAGTGGGTTTGTTTTGTCTATAAGCAACTTGCTCAGTACATATATCTACACTTATAATAAGAGCGAATAATGTTAGACCCCTAACTGGAACTAAAAAATTGTTGGTGTAATAGTCTGCTATAACATATTGTATTTTGTGTTCTTCTTATTGTGCAACCTCCAATTAAATTCCTAATATATCCTAATCCTTTATAATTTTAACAAATTCTTTCCATTAAATATAACGGAAGTTTAACATTGAATTTTTTAGGCAATTTGTTTCTTTATTGTAGTTTTCAAACAAATTGGCAATATTATATAATACAATTCTGTATAGATTCCTAACTTAAAATTAGAATATTGAAGTCTTAATAGGATTCTATAATACAATTTTGNTTTTTGAAAATATTTATTAAAATAATAATGTTAGGAAAATACGGGGTATTACATCATCGGTCATACCAACAAGAGGTATTCTTAGATATTCTCTCGATCAACTCTTCAGCTTCGGGTAATGCTAAGGAGACAAAGACGTCGCTGGAAGACGAGTCAAGTAACATCTTTTCTTCATCAGTTAGCCCTCCATAGAATGAGCTTATTACGTCCCATGGGTGCATTAAGTCTTGTGGGTATTGCCTTTTAAGAACATTAAGCCTTCTCCAAGTTTCTCCAAGACTTTCAAGCCTTCCTTGCTTGAACTCTTGTATTTGTCTTCAGATCCTCATGGTCTTAGTAATGGGGAAAAACTCGTTCATGAACTCACGGTGTAGCTGCTGCCATGATCTGAAATGGTTATCATCTTGACTTTCCAACCAACGTGTTGCCTCTCCTATAACTGAAAATGAGAGTAGCTTAAGTCTAATTATTTCTTCACTGATACGTTCCTGTCTGTACATACCACATGCTCTTATAAACCTTGTTATCTGTGCGGTAGGATCTTCTGATGGCAATCCTGAGTATTGGCTATTTTGGACTATAGTGCGTATAGTTGGATGTACATGGAAGTTGACATTTTCCATCGGTGGTACATAGATCGAATTGTGCATGTTGACGTCCGGACTCATATAATTGGCGATTGATCTCTGCGGTGCTTGAGGTATTCCATAGTAGTATTCCTCTTGAATGTGTTCATGTGGATTTGCTTTGTTAACTTGTGGTTCTTCCAAGATTGGTTCTTCCAAGATTGGTTCTTCACGGTTAATCGGTCCTGGTGGATTAACTGGTACAGGGGTGGGTTTGGTATAGCTGCTCCTCTTCCTAGTAGATTTCTTGTTGCGCTTGATGAAGCCATTTGTGACTTTTGGATGTTTTTCTTCCTAGTTGCTCTATTGATTTTTGGAATATAAGGGAATAAGCCTTGATTTCATTTTGCTCGTGTGTGCATTCACCTGTTAAGATTATCAATGAAGCAAAGATTCCACAATTGACTAAAAGTAGTCAATTGGGTAAGTAGAAAAAACAAATAAAATAGAAAATGAAACAAAACAAAACAAAATGGTGTGGATTAACAATGCTCAAATCTTGTAATCATTCAATCAAAGTAAACAAAAACATTTGACAACCTATTGCCTTCCTCGGCAACATCGCCATTTTGACATTGCTTTGTTTTTTCTTAGGGTTGAGGTGTCAAATGATATGTGTATGTTAAAACGGAAAGTTAATGACTCCCTGAGTGTCGGTCTCGAAGGAAGGACGTGGAGGTGTGTCAAGTGTTTGTGCGTTTAAGTGATTGAGTCATGTAATAGATTCGAGCGTGGTGAATGATGATGCAAGAGTGGAAAGGTTCATAAGGGTTGTGTGAAAGTAAAATGAATATGAGTAAATGTATGTAAGGAGGTAGGGATTGGAGAGTGTTCATCTATGTTGCATCCTAGTGTGTCTAAGGTAATGGATAAACAAAGCAAAGATGTTGGGTATTCAAGAGTGTGTCTTCTTAGTCATCTTCCACCTTTCTGTACTAAGGCTTCTTGGACCTAGGAGTGCCTTTAAGCAACCAAAGTCCTAAGCGACATTTTATCAAACACTTTAGCTACACACTATCCTACTATTCTTAAGAAGTCCATAGGATCTATGATTGTTACAAAGCTTTCAATCCTAAGTCTAATCAAAGACATGGAAGAGTCAAGAGCTCAATCTCTCATCTAGATTGGCCAAATCCAAACAAGATATCATCAAAACAACAATCAATAGACAAGAATAGATATTCCAACAATCCAAGCATTTAAATCCAAAATAAGATATAAGATCATGACACTAGCAACATATCTTCACACAATCCAAATCCTGAGATTAAACTAGCCACTCATGATTAAGAATTCAAGACAATAGCTAATTCAATCTAAGAACAAAATAGTAAAATAGATTAAAATGTAATAGAGGTCACCTAGATTTGAAGTGTTCCTTCAATCCAAGCTTGTTGTCTTGCTACAAGGAGAATTCTCTAAGCTAAGCTAAACTATTCTAGGAAATGAAAAATATTGCAAGAAATGGAAAAACTCTCCAAAGTGATCCCCCTTCTGAAATTCTATCAAGGGAGTTTAAATAGTCTCTGAAATGTAGCCCTAGGAGGAATTTCGCGCAGTGTCCATTCCACGCCCTTCCACACGTGTGTGGACGTGTGTGGTTGGCTACTGGAAAGTGGCCACGCGAACCACCACGCGTATGGAGGTCATTTTGGGTCCTTCGGGGCTCCGGTCTTGCTTGGTTCGTTCCTTAAGCTCGGTCTTCGTTCTTATTAGCTCTCAGGACTCCTGTATCGTCTTAATTTATGCTAAAGGTAGCTTTGTGTGCAGTTAGTGAATTTAGAGCACTTTTGATCACAAACTTATCATGTAAGGATAATAAAATGTTACAAAGCACCCTAATATGCACTCAAATAATGGGTATCTTAGGAGCCTATCAATGGTTGTATGGCTGGGAGTGTATGGACAATCTAGTCGAGCTTGGCACGTATGAACTGGTTTTCGTCGGATACCAATTACTTTACTTCCTTGTGTCGTTGCTCTATGTCCTAACTCACACGGTGCTCAACGTCTCTTAGTTTCAACGGTTGATCTACTGGTTCATCTAAGGTGATGACAACTTGTGGCATATGCTCATTCAACCTATATTCTAGCTGCTGGAAACTATTGCTCAAGATTTCGAACCTATCTATGCGGTTTCTGATGTCTGCCAATTGAGATACATAGTGTTGGTTGAGAACTTTGAAGCATTACATTTCTATGACATTTTCTTTGAATTGTACCGCTTCATCGACATGTCTAGTCATCAGATCTGTATATTCCCCCAAGGTCTTTCTCACCTCAGTTAGATTGTCAAGGTGTGCATGAAATTTGTTAAACATAATCTCTCTTTGGTGAGAAATTGTTAGCCAAGCTGAGAATATTAAATCGTAGATCTTTTCCAAAGAGCCCTCTCCTAGTTTTATTGGCCCTTGAATTTGTGTTTGAGTTGATAAACCAGTTAGACTGTTCTAATCTGTTCCTTGTAAGCCGGTGGGATGGCATTACTCCTACTAAAAGCTCCTCAACCGTTGGAGGTGGAATAAGATAGCTCGGTGAGAGTAGGTAGCCAACTGAGCTATACAACAAAGTAATTAGATTAACTTCATTAGCTGGATTTGCACCCCTAGCCGAAAGAGTTAGCATCAATTATTACTCCCTCAAGTTAGGATTCACTTCATCCACTACCGTTGTCGGTTGAAACACTTCTACTACTACTACTTCAGTTAACATTAGCGTGTCAGCGAACTTAGTTACCTCTTCAGCAAGAAGAGTTGGTCCTTCCTCCTAAACATTAGCCTATCGAGATATAACTGTCTATCCTGTCTCAGTTGGCATCTACTGCTCAATCCCTAACTGGACCATTGGAAATGTTGATTGAGGGTCAGCATCGTCATCCACAACTCATATTGTTTGGAGTTGGTCAACTTGCTACTTGGATGTGTCATTGGTGTCTGTTGGAGATTTAGAAAACTCAAATCACTAACATTGGGATTTAACTCTTCTTCCATTGTCTCTTCCTCCAACTGGTGTATATCAGCAATAGGGATTGAGGTTTGCCATGGTCCTCTAGATTGTTCTTAATAGAAGGTTTCCATAGAGTGATCTTTTGCTTCATCGATATCTCATGTCTCTTGTTTTAATGCATGATCATGGCTTCTAGGTGGCTGGTCATCATCGTCATCATCATCATTGTTAATAAAAAGATTTTATTAAAAGAATACTTGAAAGATTTGTACTCCCATTTTGTTAAGTTTTCATGACAAAACTGGTTATTCTACTTCTAGTTCAAAAGATAGTTCAGTAGCATAGGTTGATTAAGGCTCATTGTATTGTTTTTGATCGAGTCTGTACTAGATGATTATTTAGTTCAGAATGAAGTTCAAAAGACTCGAAGAGTTGAAGATATGAACCTGAACCACGACAAGAGTAGTTCAAATAAGAAGTACAAAGCGGTTTTTTAGTTACAATAGAATCATATCATAGGTATTATAAGAAGGCGCATTATCTTTATAGAAGCAGTTGATTCTACACAGATTAATCTACCGATCAAGTCTGATTACGCTAATTGAAAACTTGACGACAACTTTCTTTGATTCAAGTTAGAATTCTCTTGAGGAAATTTGGGCATGAATTCACTCTGATCATAAGCATGGTGTGCTGCTGTTGAGAGGGAGCCTCAATACAAAAAGATCGGGATTGTGACACCCCAACCTTACACCGGCTGAGATAGATAAATCTCAACACAACAGCTGCCTATCTCAACCAACAACATAACATAGCGGAAGCGAATTTAAAACTTAAGGGCGTCATGCCACATCTAGGTAGAAAACACAGCCTAGATGCACAGGCTAACCATATGAAACGAACTAACTGTCATGCATAAATAATATAAATCCTCAATTCATGTTTAACAATAACCGAACACTAGTCAAGAGTATATCAAATCTCAAATGGCACACAGGCCCAAAACCAAAGTCTATCATCGTAAAACTAAGTCTAAGCATCCTCATAAGGTCAGCTCTAACGCGCTCGCGCTCAGACTTAATCCATACCTGGAAAACACGCAAAGAACCATTAGCAAAAGACTGCTAAGCAACCACCATTCACACCCGCAAGGAGATATAGATATACATAAGCTTGTAAATAGGTTTACACACCCATATAGAATATAAACACCAACAAACTGTTCAATAGTTCAAAACAGATACTCAACAACAACAAGCTGAACGAATCGTAAACCAAGACTAATCCAAACAAAGCCGATAATCCACAACGAAAGCACAAGAAAACAACGAACCATAACCAAGATACCAACTGAACAACAACCATAAGAAACAACCAACCATAACTGAGAACAACGGAATATCAACCGATAAACACGAGGACTCACAAGCAAATAAACCAAGGAAGAATCCTAACTCCAACCTCAAAACCCTCGAACCAACCATCATACCAAGTCAAACACATAGTCAGAAGTCATAAGTCAAGAGTCAGAACCCGGAAATTCGGTACACAGGGGTGATGAGCCCAATCACAAGGACCGAAGTCCAATCACAGGGACCGTAGTCCAATCACAGGGACCGAAGTCCAATCACAGGGACCGTAGTCCAATCACAGGGGTAATCAACCCAATCACAGGGACCGAAGTCCAAAGTCAGAAGTCAATAGTCAATAGTAGCACAGTCAATCCAACCAACAACCTCCAAACGATACCAACAAATCCATCATCACAAACTCATACTCCAACCTCAACCCAAAACAACTAAACAAAGTGTTCATCTCAACTATGAACACAAACCAACTCCCAGGTAATGAATTCAAGGAATTAATAAACCAAGAGTCCAAAAGGAGGAACCAAAGACAAGAATCAATGCTCCAAGATATGGTATAAATACCCAACAAACGACATGAATAAATACTCCCAAGACATGGTAAAATACCCAACAAAACAATCCAACAATAATCAGAAACAAAGAGGAAACAACAGACCACAACAACACAGAACAACTCACTGGAAACCAAAATCCCAGGAGCTTGAGGAACAACCCAACGGAGCTCACTCCTCTGCCGACCTCCTCCGCAAGGAGGAGACTGTCCCCCTCGACGAGCCAACCTCCTCCGCCCAAGCCTACCGCTGCCACCTTGCGGATCACAT
>NXFB01000630.1:16977-29661 GCA_002525835.2 Ipomoea batatas | reverse complement strand
GAGACATGATTTGAGGATTCTTATCTATGCATTACAGTTCTTTTGGTTAGCCTGTGCATCTAGGCTGTATTTTCTTACCTAGATGTGGCATGATGCCCCTTAGGTTTTAATTCGCTTCCGCTTTGTTATGTTTTGGTTGAGATAGGCAGCTGTTGTGTTAAGTTTTATCTATCTCAGCTTGTGTAAACAAATTTACGGGGTGTTACACTCTACCCCCCTTAAAAGGAGCTTCGTCCCCGAAGCTCATAGCTCGCGGGAACTTGAAACGGAACGATTCCAGGAAACAAAGATTCAACAGAAGATTAAAGAGAATGATTGCTCAACCAATCCTAAACCCAAGAACATACTATACTTCTAACACCCTAAACTTATAACTTACCCAACCCATGCCTAGCATGCAAGAAGTTAAACTAACAACTTACCTAGGTCAAAGGGTTTCTACTACGGAGCTAACGCGAGCATGAAAACTTCCAACTAACCTGGGTGGCCTCCCTGCGATGAACTGCCTGGACCGTGGAAAGGATAAGGATGCAGATACTCCGGTGGAACTTCTATGCCTAGCTTGGCCTCGATGAAACCCAAACGCTGGAAACCGCGATCCACCCTCAAGTCTAGCGATGTGAACCTCGCCTCCACCATCCGGTGCATCTCCTGCAGCTGTAGGAGTACGGGGTCAACTGCCGGTGCAGAAACCAAGGGGTCATGCTGCTCCTTCCTTCGGTGCTCCTGGTCAATCTCATCCTCAGGCTCTTCTTCTTCAGATTCTTCCTCGGACTTATCGTCCTCCTCATCATCACCTGCCTGCTCGGCCTGCTGGGGCGCGACCAACCCTCACAACCTCTTGTGGGGAATGTGGAAACGCTCAATAAGCTCCCTGCTCTCGGCTGCTGGCATCTTGCTCAACTCATGGGCCGTGATGTACTCATTCCCATCCACCTGAAACAGCCCTGAAAACTGCAGACTCGGCGCATTGAAAATGCTATGAACCGGCTGCCTAGCTAGTTCCCCGGTCACATTTACTCTCTTTTTCTGAAAGATCCAGCTCAGAACCATCCCGTAGGGCCGATTGCGACGCTTGACCGTCTTGCAGAACTCCATATGTGAGATCATCAAACTGGGCAAGTCAAACTTAACCCTATGCTTCAAGAAATACGCGAAAGCACACTCTATCGTTGTCACCTCCTTGCTGTTGTTCCGGTTCGGCAACAAACTCTCTCCTATCAACAGGGTCAAAATCTTCTGTTCACCGGTCAAGTCATGCTTAACAGGGCGGGTGTCTAATGCAATGCCCTCGTCTTGCCCTAGCATATATCTCAAATAATCCCGAAAGCCCACTTCTTGTGCCTCAATCAAAACATGACGCTCGTACTGACTCACGCCCCCTAACGGCAAACTGAGCAATCTAGCAAGCTTGGGCGGGGCAAAAGAAATCCTCACACCCTTCACTATCGAAGTGAGAACGGGCACTTGATTGACTTTCTTGACTTTCATATTTTGATACAATTGATGAACCAAGTTGGGGTAAACTACATTCTCAATTCGCAGAAATTGTTCCAACAAGCCTTGATAGTTCAACATATTCACAAGCACGGGCGAAAAGTGTAATGGGTCAAGAGCTTTACCGTCAATAATGGAGTATTGGATGTTGCTCGGGCCTTCACCTTCACCGGTTGGATTTCTTCTTGGCATTGTTGTTGTTGTGCGTTGGACTGTTGACTACCGTAGAAGTACAAGAAGCAGGGAGAGAGGATGATGTTGCGAGTTTTGGGCGGTAACTGCTCACGGTTTGGCTGCTGTCGACGGAGAGAATCCACGGAGCTGGCTGTTCCTTTGCTTGCTGCTACGGGAGAGAGAGATGGGACGAACAAGGCCGATCGATCGAGAGGTAGGGTTTTAATTCCTAGCTTGAGCGAGAAAAGACGCATGTACCCTTCGCTCGTGCGGACCACGTCAACGGAAGACCACGCTCTGCTAGTTTCTTTTCCTTCTTCTTGCGGAACTCTCTAACGGAGCACACCGATCCTTCGCCTTCTTCCGCACGCGCACGCGGACTGCTTCAACGGAGAGCTCAGCTCCGCTCCTATCGTCCGCACCCACTCACTTACGCCAAAACAGAGATAAAGATATAATTTTGCGACATACCACCAACGAGTCAGCGTGGTTGAATGGTTCGGTCTCCTTGCCACTTGCCTTTGGGCGCGGGTTCGAGTTTTAGTGCGAACAACCTTTGACCTAGCCCTTTATTTCTTCCTTCTCCTCTTTTTTCTTTCTTTGAATTAGCTTCACGAACTCCTCAACAGCATAACACGAGATCGGGTCTTCGAACTTCTTATCAAAACGCTACTTAAAGNTTTCTTCGTCTTCTTCTTCACCATTAAATCAACCCCTCACCTTTCTGAATCAAACGTCCCACCCTCAGCTCCACCATTTTTATTTGCGATGAGAAAGTTTTCTTCTTCTTCTTCAAAAAGTAGGAGTGTGGAGAATAAGAATGAGAGAAGTGTGATAGATTGGGAGGTGAGACCTGGTGGCCTGCTGGTCCAGAGGAGGAGCTGTGGGGATTCATCATCAGCCGTTAATTCTGCGCCGTCAGAGGCAACTACTACTGGGGTTGGGTTGGTCCGATGATCAAAATCAAGCTGTCTTTTGATTCTTGTTACCATGATGTCACTATCCCAGCTCAATCTACTTTTGGTAATTCATTACTCTGTTATTTAAGTACTGATTCTGGGAATTTGGGCCATAATATAATCTTGTTTTTGTGGTGTAGTTAATTGTGACTATCTTTTACTTTTACTTGGATTAAGCAATGAATATATATACTTGGAACAAATACCAATTTTGGTCCCACGACTATTAGCAAAATGATAATTTTGGTCCACATGTTTCATTTCTACCAATTTTAGTCCCACGACTATTGTTTTAGTACCAATTTTCATCCATGACTATTGTTTTAGTGCCAAAAGTTATCGCGCCGGTCACCCATCCGTTTAAAATGTACAAAAATCTAAAATTGGTAAGCGTATTTTCATCATTTTCAACTTAATATCTTAATTTGAGTATGAATAAATGGATTTAGGTCCTAAAATCGATCAAAATTCACAGTTTTTCTCCTCATTTTACCTTAATTTGAGGAGGAGAATTGTGAATTGTGATCGATCTTATGGCTTAAATCTCTTTATTCATGCTCAAATTGGGATATTGAGTTGAAAAGGACGAAAATACCTTCAAAAATTTTAGATTTCGGCACGTTTCAAACCGATGGGTGACCGATGCGATGAATTTTGGCACTAAAACAGTAGTCGTGGGACCAAAATTGGTAGAAATGAAACATGTGGACCAAAATTGTCATTTTGCTAATAGTCGTGGGATCGAAATTGGTATTTGCTCTATATACTTGGTTTATCCTTAGCATGCAGCAATATTGAAAAGAGTTAATTCCAGCAATAGTCCTTCGATTATGTTGATTTTCTAAAATTAGTCCCGACTTTTAATTGGACAATTTAGGTTTCTTGACTTTCAAATTTTTTCCAATGTTAGGTCCTTTTGTCAAATTTTAATTAAGTTGATGTCAAATGAAGGGGTAAAATTGTCCGTTCACCCTGTATAGTATATTATTACTCATATTTCTCCTGTCATATATGCTATATATATGAATATAATACACTAAACATGTGAATGGACAATTTTACACCTTCATTTGACCTCAACTTAACCAAAATTTGACGAAAGGACCAACATCGGAAATAATTTAAAAGTCAAGGGACCTAAATTGTCCAAATTAAAAAATTTTGGAAAATCAACATAGTCGGAGAACCATTGCTGGAATTAACTCAATTGAAAATCATTGAGTGTTGCATATATATGTTAGAAAGGTTAGTAGGTTTTCATGAGATTTGGTTTGGGCAGCTTGGAGTAGGTTTTGAGGCATATATAATTATATTGTGGAATGAAGGGGAACTGAAGGAAGTTGTTTGGCATAAAAGTGGGCTGGAGCCTAAAGTGCAGAGGCTGTTGTTCCAAGGGAAAGAGAAGGAGAACAATGAATGCCTTCACATGGCTGGTGTAAAAGACATGTCAAAGGTTATCCTGTTGGAGGATCCTGCAAGCAAAGACAAGAAAATGAAGGAGTTGATGAAAAATCCAGGCACGCTTGCAGCCTATGAAGCTGTTTCCATAGTTAGAGCAGAAGTTGATAAGCTCTCCAACAAGGTGTGGGTCTAATCTGTCAGCACTCCAAGTTGTTAAACTATATTGGGACTAGTATAGGATTCTAAACTAGTTGTATATATAAATGTGAGTTAATTCCAGTAATAGTTCTCTCCGACTATGTTGATTTTTCAAAATTAGTCCCCGACTTTTAATTTGAACAATTTAGGTCCATTGACTTTCAAATTCTTTCCAATGTTGGTCCTTTCGTCAAATTTTGATTAAGTTGATATTAGATGAAATGGTAAAATTGTCCGTTCACCTGTATAGTGTATTATATATTACACGTATTTCTCTTGTCCTATACGCTATATATATATGAATATAATCTTAGTCAAAGAGACTCTGATTGAGATTATTGACTTCGATTGAGACTTCGACTGAGATTATATTCATATATACAACATATATGATAGGAGAAATATGAGTAATAATACACTAAAAATGTGAATGAACAATTTTACACCTTCATTTGACCTCAACTTAACTAAATTTAACGAAAGGACCAACATTGAAAAGAATTTAAAAGTTAAGGGACCTAAATTGTCTAAATTGAAAATCGATGACTAATTTTGAAAAATCAACAGAGGACCATTGCTGTAATTAACTCTATATATGTTGTCTTAGGTTGCAGCCTTAGAGACAGCTTTGGAGAGAGGTACAAAAGTCGACGACAAGGACTTTGTTGTGTTGACGGAGTTGCTCATGTTGCAGCTGCTTAAGCTGGACAGTATTGTAGCAGATGGAGAAGCAAGAGCTCAAAGAAAAATAGAGGTTAGTCACACTTCAAAAAGATACATGTTTCAACAGATACCTGTATTGTTGTTGCATATCTGCACTCTTTGAGAAAAGGATTGATGAAACTTGTCTGCATAAATATTGAGGTATAAAAATTCTATCTCCACTTGTATTAGGCCCAAACACTGTTCCAAAAATCGACTTAGGTGTCCTTAGGCGGAGGGGATTTGACCTTTAGAACGATATTAGTCGGCCAGCCGATTAAGCGGCCGAGTGTTTTTTTATCCTGGTGTGTTGTTCTTTCTTATTATTATTATTACTACTCGGCCGCTTAGGTGCCTAGTGCCTCTTACAACATTGGGTCCAAACCCGTAGATACAATTGCCCTGTTTGATAAATAATCAGGCCTATCAGCCAATTTTGGTTTTTTTTACCACTATTAGTTGTTTGATTAATAAGCTTTTTGTAACTCCAAAATACTAAAATTCAAAAGGCTACTCAAAGACGTCTTTTCAATTAGATTTTTTAGAAAAAAAATTATATCAAACAGCTATCAGCTAACAGTTAATTTTACTAAACAACTTTTTACAATCAGCTAATGTTATCAACTAATTATACCTTCTAACCCAATCAGCTAACAACCATTTACCAAACACGACCAATGTCATGAAACATGAATTCTCAAGTCTAATAGTAACTATCTTAATTTAGATTGTGCAATTGACAGGTTCGCCGAGTTCAAAGCTTTGTGGATAGTGTAGACAATATGAAGGCAAGATATTCCAACCCTTTTATAAGAAGTCCTAATGCTACAACTATGATGGGTACCAAATGGGAGACATTGGAGTCTGGAGTTGGAAGCCTCACTGCACCAAAGCCATTACAGCAGTGCACAACAATCACTCATGACTGGGAGCTATTTGACTGATGGACCATCTCTGCCTTTTCTTTCCTTATTTTTTCCCACAGATTTTGTATGCAACATTGCTACGGAGTACATTATTAATGTAAAGATTTGTGCTTTTTTGACTTAAATCAATGATTAATGAAGAGCACTTGGGTCTCACAGTAACAATATAATTTACAAATCTGCGGGCTTAGAGCACTGCTGCATAATTTGGTCTAAACATGAGATTCACGAGATTGTAGCAATCCGGCCATGAATAATCAATCAGACCAAACGCTGTAGCCTAGCCTAGGGCATATGTCTGGCCAGTGGACTACAAATACAGGGGTACAGCAGAGAAAGTGGGGCAAATAATTATTGTGTAGATGTCCGGATGTTTAAAAAATTTATTGAAGAACGCATGTATTTTATGAATTAAAAATAATATATTTTATGAGTTAGAATAATATAGTTTATGTAATTTTTTACACTCTGGTCTATATTGTCAACGCAATAATGATTGGAGAAAGTGGGGAGTGGAGTAGTGGTGCCTATACTAAGAGCATCCACATTGATGCATAATGGATGGATTATGTCAAAGATCATCTTAGTTGGCAAGAAAAAAGGGAGGAGAGAGATGGAGTGGAGATCATCTGCTAATGCTTGGGTTATTTCAGAAAATGAGTCCCACCTTTACCTAATTTCAGCCGCACAGATGTGTGTGAAAAGCACAAATGCGCCCAGCGGGCGCGTGCAGTCCACGCGCCCGAGGCACGCCTGAAAATAGCTTTATTTAATTTTTATTTTTAAAAATTATATTTTTTTCCCTCCCATCTCATTTTCTCTTTTCTAATCACACCTACAAAAACTCATCAATTACCGTGAAATATTCCCACTGATAAGGATGCCCTAAAGCTATTACAGGCCCACCTAAGCCAAATTATTCCATACTTAGAAATACTGAGTTTTATAATGTTCAGAGTTATTTTTTCCCTTTTGGTTCCAGAGTTATGAAACCATTTTCACATTTAATCATCAACTATTAAAATTTTTAGATTTCGTCTCATGACTTTTAAATCTTTGTTACGTTTAGTCTTCGACTATTAAATTTCTATATTTGATCCTACAACTTTTAAATATTTGCCACATTTGGTCATCGACTATTAATCCTTTAACTTGAGACAACATGGTTGTCTCGTACATATGGTGGACTAGTTTTTGCCAGTATGCGTCTTTTTGTTCCTTATGGGACTATAAGTGTACTTGGTGGCCTAGTTCAGTGTTGTACGGTGACATGTGTGCGTTCAATAGAGGATCCACCGCCTTGAGGTAACAAGGATGTTCCAGTCTATTCAATAATCATACAACGAGAATCTCTGGCCAGAGTATAATGAAGTTGGACTTCAGGTTAAGAATATTGAATAGACATATTGACCGGGTTTATGGGTTTGACTAAGTTTGACCATGACCTTTACCTGGTTCGGAACAAGTGTTGTGTGGAAGGAATGTTGCATGATATTTGTAACTGAAAGGTTCATTATAATATATTATAAAATATATTCATTGTTAACTAGGTAGTCATGACATACTGCTAGGTGTCACTCATGACTTACGAGTTATTTAATAATGAGTTATTAAATATTACTCGTTGCTAGTTTGACTATGAACCTAGAAAGTCACACCTTAATGGTTCGTGGTAATGCTGAGAACTTTAAAAGAAATCGATAAAGAGTTATCGATATTGAATTAATACATTAATAATTGATTAATGGATTAATTCAATATTGGGTAGTTTTGGGCTTTTAAAGGCTAGCACCTTTGGGCCCAAACCAGGATATATATATATATATTGTCTTGCCCAATTTCTTAAGGGATAGAGAAGACATACAGAGATTAAGTCAGAAAAGAGTTTCACGTAGAAATCTCTGGAGTTCTCGCGTGCCCGACCGGTGGACAGACTAGAGGCCGGACGATTGGACAGTTTTGATTCTACCAAAGCACGCTTCAAGGGTAAACTTTTCTAACTCCCTCGTTTACATAGAATCATTGAAAAAGTGTTTTGATGCTTCCGCTGCGCCTGTATGTTTTTCTAACAGTGGGGAAGTTAAAACGATTGGACGAATGTTACAACCGAGAAGCACACCGAAACATGGGTAACATTTAAATTTGTCTTGATTACATTTTGGATTAAGCGGGAAAACGACTCCCACTTAGACACGTCTAACAAGTCAGACGTGACGTGCATTTAATGCTCTTCTCTCTTATTTAATGCAAATTTAATCTTTTGAGCATATTCTCTCACCACTTATCATCTAGGAATAACGTTCAAAATAGTCACTAAACGTAACCTGGAAGTGAAATTAGGCTACTGAACTAAAAAAAAAGTGCAATTAAGCCACTAAACACTCCAAATTTATGCAATTTCACCTGATAGCAGGTTACCATCCATTTCATCAGGTTACCTGCTTACGTGGACGGTGAGTTGGCATTTTAAAATATTTTTAATAATAAATTATTAAAAAAAATTAAAATAATTAAAAAGCTAGTGCCCCACCCCCCCCTTTCCACCCTTAATATTAATAATACCCTTGCCACGGAAACCTGTGATGAATAAAATTTAATTAATTAATTTATTATTATTATTATTATTATTATTATTATTATTATTATTTACCGAAGGTCAACTTCTTTTGCAAAACAACCGAAAAAAATCTTAAAGCCTGGAACACAACGTCGCCGGTCAAGCTCGCCGGGAAGATCCAGCCGCCGCAGATCTTGATCGCCACCTGCTCCCCCTCGCCGTCGATGTCGTCGCTGTTTTCCTGGTGAACCAGAGTCGCCGACCAAACGCCGTTAGTAGCCAGAGATCACTGCTACTATGCGCGGTAGGAAGGAGAGATAAATCCAACGATGGAGGACGAGGATGCAACAGTAGTAGGCAGTTGTTCAACGTAGTCGGCGGCCACCCAACCTTTTTTTTTTTTAATTTTTAAATTTATAATTTATATTTTTAAAGTTTATTATTAAAAATTATTTTAAAATGCCAACTCACTGTGCACGTAAGCAAGTAACCTGATAAAATGGATAGTAACCTGCTATCAAGTGAAATTGCATATATTTAGAGTGTTCAATGACCTAATTACACTTTTTTTTGGTTCAATAGCCAAATTACACTTTCAAATTACGTTCAGACATTCGGTGAGCAATTTAAAACTTATTCATATCATCTATACTTATACCTCGAGAAGCCAAAACACCCTTGACTCTAATCTTAGACCGGGCCATTTAATTCTCCTGGTTGTTTGCTTTTAAATTCCCAAAGTTTTGATTTCAAAAAAAACAAAAATTCCCAAAGTTTTTGTTCGGTTCTTTACTATAAACCGAGTCAAAACAAAAGCTATATAAACCCCTCACCCGGCCAAGTATTTCACTTTTTGGCAAATCTTTGAGCAAGAATACTCACTTTTTAAAAACCGTTTTCTCTCCAACTTCATCTTCTTCAACAAGCTCAAACCGTAACAGTCCAGTTAACGACCCGCCAACTCTTCAAGAGTTGAGCAACAAGGTCAGAAATGATTTAATACTTGACAGGGAGGGACTTCTGAGGCATTCAACAGACACCCCAACGACAAAAAGGATCCTAAAGTGTTTGGATGATGCTGGACTCACAAAATATATGTGCCATGACTACAAAACTGTCCACAACTTGGACGTCGTCGAATTCTATATCAACGCTAGATTGAAGAAGAAGGCTAGTGAAATTCGTTACATTGTAAATGGAACTGAGTTTGTGATTGTCCATGGGGATATTTGTGCACTCTTTGACTTCCCAGTCAGAGAAGGGGAGGCACCTAACTGTTCCGGCCACGCCTACAACAAGGAGCAGTTATGGAATGAAGTGAAAGGTGAACAAGCACCAGAGGTCTTGAAGTTTTCTTTCAAGAAGAAGATGCTCAAGCAGGGCCAGATTTTAGGGCGTGCAAGATGTGTGACCGAGGATTCCAAAATTTTGGAGGCCATAGTCCAGTCCGGACCTAAAAGTTATTATATGTATTTGTGATTATATTGATCCAAAATTAAATTTTTTGCATTTTTCTCTTTGTAATTTTTCTTCAATTCGCAGTTTATTTATACTTTGATAGAGTCTCACTTAATTACTAGCACAGGGACCGCAAATCAAAAAATCGGCCCTGTGCTCAAGCCCAAGTTTGAACGAGCTGTGGACATTCTCAGCAGAATAGTCGAGAACAAGGTCCCATGCACTAACGACGACGTTTCAGAGGAAAAATTCACCATGTTGAGTGCCTTGCTCAGCAATTACCTTGTCGACTAGTCTATGGTGGATTTCAACTTCCTTTGTCAGTTCGTTCAGAAGGTAGTTGACCATTCATCAAAGAACTTAACACAGGTTGTTGGCTTCGGATTTCTTGTGACCAAACTTATGAGTTTCAAGTGATTAAAGCTTAGGAAGGGCGCCACGGCTCACCAAACTAAACACAAGGGATTTCTTAGCTTGTGACCAAGCTTATGAGCTAAGTGAAAAATCCACGAGCCATTCCATGCGTTGACGGGCTCGTGGATCAGCTCCGATCCTGTTCGCAAAAATGGGAAGATCACTTGGAGAAAAGATATTTAATTAAGGGAGCTTAGGGAGAGAGAGAGGGGGTTCCATCATCTTAGAAGAGATCTAGAGATTGTAGAAGAAGATTAGCTAGAATAGAACTAGAATTAGTAGATCTTGGCTACGAATTGAGGATTGAAGAACTTGTGGATTACATTTGTTATTGCTTAGGTAACTCTTAGACATTGATTTACATTGTTTTTAGTTTTCAATTACAATTTGCTTTTAATTATCATTTGAGCTTTTAGATCTAATTTTCTTTCAATTTCTTACTTTGAGTCGCTAGGTTTAATTGGGAGTTGGATGCTCCAAACTAGGGATCATGCATGTTTGATTTGAATTCTTTCATTGCATTGAGAAATGCAGGTTAGGTGTATAACACGACCCGACCCGTCTCACGGATCCTTAGCTTACACAAGTTTTTGCCTATCAACAAATTTGTTACTCTAAATTGTATGCATATGTTTAGGGGTACCAATATGGGTCAACCCGCTTGTGGTGACCTATAAATTTCACTTGCTTTCGTAGGTAGTACAATAAGACTTTTTTTTTTTTTTTTTTATTGAATTTTTGTCAAACTACCTCACGGGCCCGATCATTGTTACATGAACCGTGGTCCAAAAACACATAAAATGTATTATTATAACTTATAAAATAAATTATTCTAATCCATAAAATACATTATTCTAACTCATAAAATACATTATCTAACCAAGAAATTTCATTAATCTAAATACATTATCTAACCAAGAAATTTCATTAATCTAACTCATAAAGTACATTATACATTATTCTAACTCCTAAAATACATTATTTTAACACATAAAGTATATTATTCTAACACATAAAATACATTATTTTACCCCCAAAATTTCATTATTCTAACACATATAAAATACATTATTCTAATTAACACAGACTTTTATTTATTTATTTATTTATCAAAATGGTCCCTCAACTATTACTCATTCTCAATTTTGCATTTCGACTTTTCATTGCACCAAATGTGATACCCCGACTTTAATTTTAAAAACTCACCCAATTCAGCCCTACATTAGGATTTATGTTCACTCAATGTTGAAATCAAGGGCATTTTGGTTGTTCACCGATTTTCTACCTAATACACTCATCATTAGTCGAGGGATTTTGAAAAAATAAAATTCTTTTATTTATTTTCATTTTTATTTTTGGACTCTATTAAATTAAATACAAAAATAGTTTTTCCCAAAATATTTAATAAACAAAAATTAAATAAATAAAAAAATGTTCATTATTCTAACACACATGCGGAGCAAAATTTATTTATTTTTAATATCAAAAAGACGTTGTTTTACACCATGGTCCATACAACTGTGTATGTGGAACACGATCCACATAATAATTTGCCTCACGGGCCCGATTGTTGACATGCATGTTTTTAAAAATAAAAATAAATAAAAATTATTTTGAATTATCATTAATAATACTCAACACATTTCATTCACTTGTATCACAAATGATTTTTAAACAATTTTTTTCTCTGTTTGAAAATAAAAATACATGATAGAAAAAACATATGAATAAGTTAATTTGATAATTGCCAAGCACCTTGTGCTCAATTGGCATGTAGTGGCCACCCTTAGATGGGAGGTCATGAGTTTGAGTCTCAGTGGTGGAGATCTCGAAATTGACTCTTTGTGCTTCAACAGGTTGAGAAAAGTATAGATGAACAAATACTACAATGTAATAGGGTAAGTTGTATTAAAAAAAAAGTTAATTTGATAATTTTTTTAAAAATAATTATTAGCTCGCATGCAAATAAACTATAGGCCAAACTTTCCCCACTACAAGGTGATTCAAGGTCATGTAAGTCTACATTGACACCCATATATAAGTTCTCACAATTTTACTCCTAAAGAATTTTTTTTCTTTCAAAAAAAAAAAAACATGTACTTGAGCATTGTACACACGTGTTCAAACTCATGATATTATGCTTAAACAACAAAAATCGTTTTTTAACTTGAATTATTAACAACTCTTATAAATTATGTCCACCAAGAGTTGGAATTGTAATGTGATTTGGAGGTAAGAAGAAATATAATATGTGAAGTTCAATAAATAGCATTGACCAATTAGGATTTCTGAGTAGTAGTGATATATAAATTTTAACATATGGTTGACAAAGTTACTAAAAAAGCCACCTTTCTATAAAGTAACAAACTAAATAATTAAATGTAGTATTTTACCAAAA
>NXFB01000629.1:11124-27503 GCA_002525835.2 Ipomoea batatas | reverse complement strand
ATATAATGTATATTATAGTATTCAAAAAAAAATTACTATATTATGTTAATGTACATAATTAAATTCCTCTCATGATAATATTCAAAAAAAAATAAAAATTCCAACAATCAAATTACTATATGATGTATATTATAGTATTAAAAAAATATTACTATATTATGTTAATGTACGTAATTAAATTCCTCTCATGATAATATTCAAAACAAATAAAAATTTCAACAATCAAATTACTATATTATGTATATTATAGTATTAAAAAATATTACTATATTATGTTAATGTACGTAATTAAATTCCTCACATGATAATATTCAAAAAAAAATTCAACAATCAAATTACTATATGATGTATATTATAGTATTCCAAAAAAATATAACAATATTGTGTTAATGTACATTATTAAATTCTTCTCATGATAATATTCAAAAAAAATTCCAACAATCAAATTACTATATGATGTATATAATAGTATTCCAAAAATATATTAGTATATTATATTAATGTACGTAATTAAATGTTATTCAATTATATGGTTGCGTGTTTGTATGTTATATATGTATTTATATATGTATTAATTTATTTATTTAAAATTTTGAAATCAGTCAACATAATATTACAATACTTAACAAAATTAAATCATAGTACCTTTAATATTTTATTTCCATTTAAAAAAATGAAATTATATTTCAGAATTCCCTTGAAATTTGCATATCAATTGAATTCAGTAATTGAGGAATACGACAAGCTGTAAATAATGCCCTTCCTTATTCTTCTTTATTTATGTACATATATTAACAAAATATTTAAAGAATGATTCCATTCCTTAAGAAAATGAAAGTAATGGAATATTTTATACACGGAAATTAACATATATTAACGAAATAGAATATAGAATATTATTTCCATTATTAGTATATAGAATATTAAAATATATATACACAGATAAACAATCTGGGACAATAATTGATGAGGTCAAAACATATTACGATTGTATATATGTATCGCCTTGCGAAGCTGCTTGGATGATATTATGTTTTGAAATACAATACAGATATCCTCCTGTAGAGCGCTTGAATTTTCATTTGCTAAACGAGCAAAGCATTTATTTTGATGAGGATGCTCCAATTGATGTCATTGTAGAACGACACACGGTAAAACATAGCATGTTTATGGCTTGGCTTGAGGCAAAAAAAAAAAAAAAAACCCCGAGGCAAAGCAACAAACTTATGCAGAGATGCCAACAAAGTTCGTTTGGAAACAAGCAACAAGGAAATTTGTTCCAAGACAACGAGGATTCTCAATTGGTCGAGTTTTTTATGTTCCTCCTGGAAGTAGTGAGATGTACTATTTGAGATGTCTTTTGAATGTAATTCGATGGCCTACGTGTTATGAAGACTTAAGAACAATCAATGGGGTGTTGTATGGCAATTACCGTGATGCATGTTATGCACTTGGGCTATTGGAAGACGACAAAGAATATATTGATGGAATTGTTATTACTAAACTTGAAAATCATGTTTTAGAAGCAAAGGTATTATCTAGAAGCAGTGCATGTCATAAAATCTTGATTCCAAGAATTTCATTAACTCCTTCAGATTTGAGACTGCGTTTTAAATTTAAAGAAGACAATTCCCTCTAATTGTCTTTTATGCAATGACGATTAACAAGATTCAAGGTCAATCACTTTCTCACGTAGGCCTCTTTTCGAAAAGAACAGTATTTAGTCATGGACAATTATATGTTGCTGCTTCAAGAGTCACCAACCCAAATGGATTGAAGATTTTGATTTGTGATAAGGATAACACCCAAAATAATTCCACAACAAACATTGTATACAAAGAGGTTTTCCAAAATTTGTAAAATGTTATTATAATATTTCATCATAGTTTCATTCATACAATTTTACAATGATTTTCCATTTTGTAAATTTCTTCCTTAATTCATCATATCATAATTGTTGTCGTGCATCGCATGGGTAAAACACTAGTATAACTTATTTAAAAAGTATATTTTGACAGCCACGTCACTTTTTACATAAGTAAAAATGTCTTATTTAATGATTAAAAATTTCAAATCTTTTAATTTCCTAGTGTAATATTATAACTAAATTATTTTCCATATGGTAATTTTAATTCTATTTTAATTCTTTTTAAAATAATATCAATTTTCTTCGCCAAAGGCCTTGTGGTCAAGCGGCATCCGGTGTACACTCCCATGTGGAAGGGAGTGGATTCAAGACAGAGTCAGTAGAACTCAAAAAAAAAAATATCAATTTTCTTCATTTCTAGTATAGTAATTAACCACCCTAGGTTTAGATATGAAATAATTCAAATAAATAAAATGAGAGATATTATTATGATGAATGTCATTTAATTTTAAACCAAATAAAGATAATAAGTAATTAATATGCTAAATATTTGATTAATGAGTAAAGTTATATTTTCTCCACTCTATTTTACCTCTTAATATTTATGTATCAATGTGGCAATAAAAATCTTTTTTATTCATTAATTACCGCGAATAGCCAACCCCACTGTCCCACCCAATCTTAAAAATGGAATATAAGGAAAATAACATTTTCATTCATGTACTCACATTTTCCTCCTTAATTATTTTGTAAAATGGCAGTTTTTCTCGCTTTGATGTTAAATGGACATTTTTACTCTTAAAATAATTATTTCATTTATTTTTCTTCTCCAACAAATTATTGCTTATATGTAGGGATGACTAGGGTTCAATTTGAATCGAACCAAACACTATAGTAACTAAACTAAAATAACAGGGATTGTTCTTGTTATAATTCAGAACTAGAAAAAAATAAAATAAAATAATTATTGAATTTAACTTATTTTAAAAATAGAAAATAGAAAATTCAAAAATAAATAAATAAATAAATTTTGAATTGGTCGTTTAAACTTAAACTGGAATCATAATAAATGCGAACCAGAACTAAACAGATTTGTAAACATTGTAAACGATAAATCTATTCGGTTCCGATTCACATTTATTCTAATTCCAGTTTTGGTTTGTAACCGCCGGTTCAAAATTTATTTATTTATTTATTTTTGTAATTTTTTTTCTATTTTAAAATAGTTTAAATTCAATAATTATTATATTGTTTCAGTTTTGAGTTGTAAAAGGAACCATCCCTGTCATTTCAGTTCAGTTGCTATAGTGTCTAGTTCGGTTCAAATCGAAACGTAGTCATCTCTACATATAAGAAATAATTTGTTTGAGAATAAAATTATATGAAATAATTGTTTTAAGGGTAAAAATATCATTTAACATCAAAGGGGGGAAAACTGTCACTTTAAAAATAATTGAGGGGGCAAATGTGAGTACATGAATAACTCAGGGGGAAAAATGTTATAAACCTATAATTCGGGGGGGGGGGGGTTCATTTATTAAGAAAATATAAAAAGAACCAATTAAATATTGCCGCCTAAGGAGGTAAAAATTAGAAGGTGAAGGAGGAGAATGTAGCATTATTCTTGGTGTGTAAGTGAGGTTAAGTGACATAATGGTTGGTGTAAACAAAAAAAAAAAAGAGAAATCATATCACCCATTTATCAAATTAAGTCAATGATTTTTAAACCCACATGGGCAGCTTAGTAGGTCTCATGGGTGAAGTTTGAGAACAATGATCGGGGATCGAGTCTCAGCAGTGAGGGGGGCTCTGTTATCATGATTTACACTCTCCCACCCGCCTAGATGCTCTGCCAAGCTCCTTTTGCCATGAAAATTCCTGATTTACACCCTCGCTGGGATGCTTTGTCAAGCTCCTGTTACCATGATTTACACCCTCGCCGGGGCATGGGGGGCCTTTGCGGTTGGCATTCAACCATCTGTCAGGAATCACCTGATCGGTCTGTTACAACCATCAGCCCGACAGGACTAAGTCACTTGTAACCAATTGTATTTCTTGTTACAACCATCAACCCGACAGGACTAAGTCACTTGTAACCAATTGTATTTCTCGCATTAACATGCCTTGTGACAGGTGAAGATGTTCTCGGATCACCCTTGGAATCGTCCTGATAGAGCGTCACCTGGCCGACCTACCGTAGGTTGATCGGTTGGTCTACGATGCGACACAACCTGCAAGCTGGAAAACCTAGCTTACGCGACAAGTAATGGAAGCCAACTTGCACTTACAGAGCGGCAACTAACGACTTGAAAAAAATAATGGCTATGTCACCTCAGATAGTCAACCTACACGTAGCTGCAGGGCGACCATCTGACCAAAACAACGAGAGCGCACTACGTCAAGCTACTTGCAACGGGGTAATAAATGCTTAGACAGACCTGTTTAGTATAAATTGGAGAGTCCCCCCCTCACTTTTCATATTCACTTCTTCTCGAATACTACTAGTCAGATTGATCTCATTATAATGATTACTCTCTACTGATAACCTTCATCACTCTGTAACGTCACACTACTTGTTATCTACTCTACATTGCAATCTACTCCACTTGTGCTCATCTGTTACTTGTAATACAACATAGCCTCGGACCGCTCAATCGTCACCCGGTAGACCAACCAACCGACTAACTTACCGAGCGCCCTCTTTACTTGTTCACAACATACGTATTCTAGCGTAACTGTAACCCCTTGGTCCATTTAGGCTATCATTGGCGCAATCAATGGGGACTTGAACAAGTCACTCTACATGTCCCATTATCTTTTTTTTTTCTCAACATCAAAATCCACATAGCTTGATCAAGATGACAAACAACAGGAGTTTTCGAAGCTAGAGTTATATGTAGAGGGAAGGCTCAACCCACCAAGTTGGGTATCACCAAAAAAATATAGCTAAAATGCTCCCCGAAGATGACTTGCATTGACAGTTAGACTAGTCGAGGGGGCTGAGCTCACCTCCAACCACTCAACACAGAGTACACAACCTACCCAACCGGTCAGTCAGAATCCCGACCATCAGACTGGACGAATGAATGTTCACCATGCCATTTCAGTACCTTGGAATGGCATGACCAATCCTACCCTATATATGCCTATGGCATACACTACGCTACTCCTGATGCCAGGTGCACTTGAAGGGAACCCAGTACAACGGACGCCACAACAAGGATTCACCCAGATGTACCAACCATGGTTTGGGACTCTCGAATACTATATTATGGCACCAACCCCTCAGGTGATGGTAACTCCCCAAATTCCTATCGTAGAGTAGTAACAACCGGTGGCTCAACCTTCCCAGAGACAGTTACATCCACGATCCCTAGATCGTGACCCAAAAGAGATCTAATCAGCAGACCAGTCGCGGAGATCCGACCTGGAAGAACATCGAGATCATCTTCAACCCGACATCACTCAAAATATGAGCGCCTTTGATCGTATTCGGAATAGTGCTAGGTCTCGGTTGGGACCCCAAGATAACATGACCACTCGAGACCGAAGTCCCGAAGGATTACCAAGACGGAGGGGAGCAACACCAGAAGCGCGTTACGATCCAAAGAAGAAGATAGATGAGCCTAGTTGGACTAATAAAAATTACAATTTGTATCATCAAAACTATTACATTTTATTCCTAACAGAATGACTCGGGGAGAGAACCACCCAGCCCACTAATCGCCACCCCCTTTGTCGACGACGTCATGGGCACACACTACCCCCGGGATTTATGGATCCCGTTGGTTCAAACTTACAATGGATGGTCTAATCCACAAGAGCATATCCACATGTGTTATGGCAACATGTTGATGTGGGTGTAAGTGATGCGGTCATATGCAGAGCTTTCTTCGTCACCTTGGCAAGCAAAGCGGCTGAGTGGTTTAGAAACTTAGAGTCACAATTGATCAGAAACTTCAGCCAATTAGCTGATAAGTTCGTAAGGCGGTTCGCAGCCAGCAGATTGAAAAAGAAACCCTACACGGCTACACCTACCTGAACGTAGTAAAATAGGATGCGGGGGTAGCCTTGTCCACCTACCTACTTAGGTGGGAGCGGGAGATTGATGAAGTTGAACCAATGAAGGACCGTGCAGCAATCTATACATTTCTCACGGCACTCCGCTCCAGGGCCACTACAAGAAAAAGCGCAAATCGCGACGAAAAAATTTCGTCGCGAATGGGCAAAATTTCATTGCGAATCCCATTTTGCGACGGAATCTATTCCATCGTCTATCTCCTTGTCGTATTTTGATAAATGATGAAATAATTCTGTCGCAAAATAACGCAACGGAAATAGGCATCGCAAATTGGCGACAAAAATATTGCCGTCACAATTTGCGCAACAAAAATTATTCCGACGCTAATTCCGTTGCCATATTCGAAACGAATATTCCGTCACCATATTTCTTTTCCGTTATAAATTCCGTTGCAAAAAATAAAAAATGACGGAATTGTTTTCCATCGCGATTCTGTCGCATTTATTATAACAAATATCCTGTCATGAAACTTATATTCTATCGCGATTCCGTCACAATTTTTGAATTATTTTTTAAAAATTTATATATTATTAATATTTTAAATAGTAATGAATGCTTTTAAAATATTAATATAGAACTACAATAATATAAAAGACACTATTAATTCTAAAATAAAATTTAACATAATTCTAAAATATTATCAATTCACATTAAGTTCAAGTAATAATACATTATCAATCGACATTTAATACATAATAATAGTCAATTCAAGTCTAAACAACAATGTTATAGTCTTCAAAAACAACAATCCACATTGAAATCAATTGGTTTGAGATGGAGGTGATGATGAAGTATGCGCTTTCCCGCGATCAATAGCATCAAGTCATTGTTGCATAACGAGAATAGTAGCCTTCAAACTCTGAATTTCATCTTGTACATTTGCAGAAGTAGTATTTTCGGGTGGTTGAGATGTTGAGGTCATATTGCCAGAAGTGTTACCACTAGTTGGACCATTAATAACAGAACAAATATGAACCAAGTTGATAAATTCTTCTTTTCTTGTCATGTCCACCAACCACATCATTGTATAATTGATTATCATCCACTTGCTCCCCATTTTCTGTCAACATCTCCGTTGCGATGCAACTTGTTCCTAAAATATGTAAGAAATTTAGTGCAAAATATATGTGAAGTTATATATATTTTAAAAAATAAAAATAAATTAAACTTACATGAACTTGTTTGGTTTTTTCAACTATGAATGTTTGTCAATCGTGTTGTTTGGTATGTGTATGCTTGAACAGTTCATAATATGATGGATAATGACCCAATTGCCCTTCCTACAAATTATATTTAACAAACAAAAGCAAATTTTAAAGAAAAAGTAAGAAAAAATTCTACAGAGTTTCCTTTATAAATAGGACTGTCTCGCTGTTCAATATATAATACAATTCAATTATAATCTCAAACATTAATTCAATAAACACAATAAAATACAATCATAATGATTTTTATTCACACCTTTATAAAATTTTAAACCAACACAATAACACATAATTGATTTTAACACAATAACACAATAAACACAATAAACACATAATTATGATTTTTAACAAATACAATAACACAATACTTATAACTTAAACAATTCAAATGAACTTACAAGTTGAACTGCAACTTTTATGTGAGGTGTTGACCATGTGTTATGGGTAGATTGAGCAACTCCATTCAAAACTCCTCCACGCCTATTTTCTTAGCCAATTTTGTTTTCTTCTTGCACTCTTTAGAATTCCAAACATTATTCCACTTTGTCTATATTTTTAGTGGGATATAGGCAGGTCTTGAGTTTTTCTTTAATCTGCTTCAGCATATCTTCTTTTAGCCTCCATCTCCCAAGCATTATACACTAAAACAGTTTTTGTAGCATCCAAATCAAAATATTTCTGCAAAACACAACGTAAATATGAACTTACGTTAGTTAGAACCTTAACTCCAATTTGAGCCATTTGTAGCATATTATTAGCAATGCAAGCTATTCAGGTTTAATGAATTTGAGCCATTTGTAGTATCCCAATCAAAATATTTCTTCAAATTAAAAAGGAATAAGGGTCAAATAGGCCACTGAACTACACACGAAATTGCAATTAGGCCATCGAACTAAAAAATAATGCAATTGGGTCCCTAAACTACACAAATTGATGCAAATTATCCCAAAGTGACTTGTTGACTTGATCTTCCGGTTATCAAATTTAAAAATAATATTTTAAAATAATTTTAAATAAAATAAAATAATTAATTTAAAAATAAAAAACAAGAACTGCCGCCCGGAGACCAATCGTCTCTGGCCTAGGAGACGAAGAGACCTTCGTCTCCGGCCTAGGAGACGAAGAGACCTTCGTCTGCGGCCTAGGAGACGAAGAGACCTTCGTCTCCATGGCAGACGAAGCCGGCCGGAGACCTGATCTTCCTGTTTTTTTTTTTATATAATTATAATTTAAATTAATTATTTTATTTAAAATTATTTTAGAATATTATATTAAAGTTGGTAGCCGGAAGATCAAGTAAAACAAGTTACTTTGGGTTAATTTGCATTAATTTGTGTAGTTCAGGGACCCAATTGCATTGTTTTTTAGTTCGATGGCGTAATTGTAGTTTCGTCTGTAGTTCGGTGGCCTATTTGACTCTTATTCCAATTAAAAATAAAATCTATCCAAACACTAGCTAATTTCATAAGTTAGGGATCACTAATTAACCTAGCATCACTGTTGATCGAAACTTAATATAAATATTGAATACCAAAATATCTTTATTAGAATTGAGTGTCTATAACATATTGAAGAAGTGGCTCATACAAGTTCAATTCAATAGCTACTCTTTTACAGTTTTACAATACTACCTCTATTTTTTATTTTTTATTTTTTTATTTTATTTTTTTTCTTCTTTTCCTATGTTGTCCAACTCAATAAAACATAAAAAGTGTTGCGCAATTTATAATCTTTATTATTTCAATACATAAAAAGAAATTATTTAATTCATAGTAAATTTAATTTAAAAAAAAAAAACACGAAACTGACATATGATAGTAATTGAGTGGGTTGTAAAGAGAGTGTTCTCACCAGGGTTCGAACCTGCGCGGGCGAAGCCCAACAGATTTCAAGTGACACCAATGTCTGGAAAGATTGAGCTGATCATCGAGTATAGTAGAGGAATCAACATGGCCTTTGCAAACCTTCAATATGGAAGAAATATGGCAAATAAACAAGATGTGATTCTATCATGGCAGCCTCCAGAAGATAACAAGGTGGTACTGAATATTGATGGTAGCTTCAATGTCAGACAACACAAAGCGGGATGCGGAGGAGTGTTAAGAGATAAAGCAGGGAGCTGGCTAGGTGGATTCACGAGCAAACTTATGACTCAACATGTGATTGAGAGTGAAGCTTGGGGTCTCCTAAAGGGAATGCAGTGGGCTTGGAACAAAGGCATTCGCAATATCGAAATACAAATGGACTCAAAAGACGTAATCAATTGGATCACAGGCACTGAACAACCGAGAGGGCCCCTGCGAAACATCATTCACAGCTGCAGGCAATGGATCAACAAATCGTGGAGCGTTAGCATCAAGCATGTCTATAGAGAGCAAAACGCTGTTGCGGATGGCCTTGCAAAGTTGGCACTTTTCATAGCTAATGATTGGAATGAATGGCATGAAGTCCCTCCAATGGTGCATGAAATGGTTCAACATGACCAAGAACGGATCCCCCATACCAGGAGGATCATGAGAAATAGAAGCTAGATTTCGTTTAGTTTTGGGTTCACCCCTCCTTTCTATATAAAAAAAAAAAGAGAGTGTTCTTTTTGTTTCTGGGCATACAAAACTACATTTTTTTTTAAAATTTAAAGCCTCTAAATTCCAATAACCAATTTTAATTTCTCAAAATATATATTCTATTCAGAGAAACTAGCAGCAGATTATTTTACTAAATCAAAATATATATGCAGAGAAACTAGCTAGCAGAGAGGGATTATGAGGTTAATATATGGCGAGGAGCAGTCATAAACGGAGGAATTACCAGAGATGGAGGAACTAAAATCAACTAGCTAGCAGAGATGGATGATTTAAAAGAGCCTAGAATCCAGATATATTAATTTTAATTTGATATTTAGATGCCATTAAAATATTCCTTTACAGTCATGGAGGCTCCACACAAATCCTACATACCTAGCTAAGATGTTACTTCAATTCCATATAAACTTCATAAACCAACTTATTCACAAACAGCCAACAAAACATGTTTTCAATGCTAATCTTCACTCCATATCATTATATCAAAGAGCTTATTACCGAAATGGTCTCTCAATTATTGTGAAATTACTAATTTGGTCCTCGACAATTTTTTGTGCCCAATTAAGTCCCTCGACTATGAAAATTTTAACTAATTTGGTCCTCCATTTATTTTGCCGTTAAACATCCGTTAAATCGGGACCAAATTGATAATTTTGCTATAGTTAGGGGACCAAATTGGTAATTAATTTTTCACTGAAATGGTCTCTTGACTATAGAAAAATTACCAATTTGGTCCCGATTTTAAGGAATGTTTAACAGCAAAATAAAATAAACAGATGATCAAATTGGTTAAAATTTTCAAAGTCGAGAGACTTGATTGGATACGAAAAATTATCGATGACCAAATTGGTAATTTAACAATAGTCGAGGGACCATTTTGGTAATAAACTCCTATATCAAATTAGGCATTGTAAGTTGCTAAAGTTCATGATACTGAAAATGGGGGTCAAAATTAATTCCTAGGAAGCAACTTTCCAGTTTCCTCTATGCGGCTAGAAAAACATCAGTAATATAAAATTTTGAAATTGAGAAAGAAAAAGCATAAGATGACAGGGAAAGTGACAGCCGGAGGCCGCAACCCGGCCATAGCCACTGCGTTTATGAATGAAAAATACATTCACTATCTTCAGTCTAGATAAAGGGAAAATGTGAGTCGCAATATGCAAAATACAATAGAAGAACTACACACTACACGGTCAGAGAAAAGAAAGTTGAAGAGCAGAAAACCTACCACTGCTTAGCCGTCCCTAGTCATAGACGGATGAGGCAGTCACAGAAGAAGTGATGGCGACGGCGACGGCGACAAAGCTCTGATGCGTTCTGCGATGGCTATGACAGACCTTTGCTGCTGAGCTCTTGCCTCTTAGGCTGCGCTGATCAAACTTTGACATCTTAGGGTTTTGGTTTTATAATTTGATTTAAAAATGTCAGCATTTACTTGTAGAAGAATAATAAAATATAAAAAAATATTGCGACGGAATAAATTCTGTTGTTAATTTCGTCACAATATTTAGTCAACGAACAAAAAATTATTTTCTTTTACGACGCAAAAAAAGTCCGTCGCAATATCCGTAGTAATTTCATGACGGAAGAAAATCGGTCGCCTTTTCCGTCGCGACATGGCAACGTAATTAAATTCTGTCGCAAGTTCGGTCGTTGAATATTTTGCCGCCAATATTTCGCGGGTTTTATTTTCTCTTTCGCCAATATTCACAATAGAATTAAATTCCGTCGCCTTTTCCGTCGCAATATTGCAACGGAAGCTATTTGATCGCAAAACTGGTCGCTATATGACGACGACGGATTAATTTCCGTCGCAACTTTGCATCGCAATTCACGCTTTTCTTGTAGTGGGCGCTCTATTATGAATTCATAGTCAATCCCCCCCCCCAAACCTATGAGGAAGCAATCACTTTGGCTAGATACCACACAGATGCCATCGAGGCCACATGGCGAAGAGATAAGAAGAACAACCGATCGGTCGGGATAAAGGCCATAACCCGAGGAAGGACCGACCGCATTTCAAGCAACGAGACAGACCGGAGGAAGGACCACAACTCACCCCGCTAACCAAACCCCAATTTCTGCAGTTTGATGAGCAGTGTAACATAGTCTACCTGCCCAAGCTGATATATGAGGAGGTGGATACGAGTAAGTATTGTGTTTTTCACAAGACCAAGGGGCACGACACAACATAATGCATAGCCCTACGTATGGTAATTGAACAACTCATTANCCAAATATATATATTGAATTATCAGGTAAACATTAGTTTAAGACGAAATAATAATAACATTAATAATAATAATAATAATAACAACAACAACAACAACAACAATAACAACAGCTTAAAGTTATTTTCCATTTTTGGTTCCATGGCGAATATGTCATATCCACATTTGGTACAAACCTTTTAATTTTTGCCACATTAATAATTTAATTTCAATCAAATCTCTGATAGAAAACAACAAAAACAAATCGCATTTCTAGTTCAAAATCATATATTTTTATGCAAAAGTAACAGGATGTTCAAGTTGCTATGGTTATGTGATTAGGACTAAAAGTGAAAAATAACTCAACTTATTTCCACTGACTACTCATGAATTGAGCAATCCCACCCTACATTAACAAGGAATATACATAATATTCAAACATAAAAAGTATTTAATAAAATTATGACACATTAAATAGTGACTTATGCAGGGGTGTCTAGCATGCATTGCACATTCTGGTGTGCAATAAAATAAATAAATACATAATAATGTTATGTGTAGAGAGTGGGTGAAAGAGAGAATCTAACCAGCGACAAAAATAATGAGAACAAGAAAGACAACAATTTTTGGTGAACCTATTTCCATGGCTTGTGGAGTACTACGAACTTGTATGATATAAGAGAAAGAAAAGATTCAAATATACTATTGATAATTGTATGTATAAGATTTCGGTGATTAATCCATGGGAGACTCTTGACAGAGTATAAATATCAAATGAAAAGGGGCTTGATTTGGAAATAAAAATAAAAATAAAATAAAATCTAGGTGCATTTCAAAATATGGTAGGTGAATCAATTGGATATATTTTATCTAACAATCAACTAATTTTGAAAATATACCGTGGGTGCATTTCAAAATATGGTAGGTGAATCAATTGGATATATTTGATCTAACAATCAACTAATTTTGAAAATATATTGTAGGTGCATTTCAAAATATGGTAGGTGAATGAATTGGATATATTTTATTACTATACAATTATAGTTATAAAATAAATGTCGCTCCGAGAGGCACATGAGCTGGCCCAAGGGGAATTATCCCCTTCTTCTAGAAATTGAACCCGAGTTCTCCCGAAATTCTTCCCCACAAAGAGAGCTCACTTGCCACTTGAGCTACCCCATTGGGTTTTTCTTTATGCATAGTGATCATTTATATAGATTCCTTCGATTATGAATTGGAATTTCCCATCCTTGTTTTTGCGAAATGAGTATTTTCCATTTTAATTTTATTTTATTAATTTGTATATATGTTTTTATGATTATTAGAGTGATAATACTTCATATTCGTTAATTAATTGTGAGTATACGAACCTCTGATCAAGTCATGGTTAAGAATTTCGGTAAATACATGAGTTTGTAAATGTAAATCCTTTTTTTAATCCTCCCGAATCATGTATATGAATTAGGCTCTACAAGAACCATGATGCTTTGAAATGGTTAATACATGTGGTTATATGTCAAATTGTATGTATATAACCTAGAGGGTGTGATCGAGTGGAAGAGACTCATTCATCCTTAACCAAAGGTCAAGGGTTCGATCCTTGGCTTTGCGTATGGAGCAGCCTTAAATCTCTAGGCCAGCAGTCCCACCCAATAGAGGTGACTACAATCCAGCGAGAGGAATAATCACTTTGTTCGACGGTGGAAACGGCTCTTCTCATAAGTGTTCGGCTCCTCAATAAATGTTGTCCTTGTGTAACGGGTGCTGCTTGGCCACTGCCACCAGCCCCCCTACTCCCTAGTGTGCCAGTGTAGCCGAGTCAACTAGGGAGTAGTAATTATGCAAAGAGAAATGAATTTTTTTAAATGCCAATGCGACGATCGAGGCAAGGCCTTGGCAAAAAGTGGCCGAGGTCCGACCTCGGCCAAGAGTCCTGTACGGGGTCCGTTTCCTAATAGACAAAACTCATGTACTCTTGTATACAAAACACTCCTTGTATTGAGCATTGGATTTATGAACTAATACACAATTATTCTCCGGTAACATATTTATCGTCATTGATGCTCTCGTTGAGAGGTGAGGCTACATCTCAGGCAAACTCTACTTATTACAAAAGAAAGTCACCCCGGTGCCTTCCATGGTAGGGTGTTCGCCTCCTCATAACGGCGTTCGCCTCTTCCTTCTCCAGCGGCGCCTCATAATCCACGGCGTCACCTCCTCATCAAGTGGTGTCGCAATCTCATCAATTGGCGTCGCATCCTCAAGCAGCGGCGCCTCCTCATCAAGTGGCGTCGCGTCCTCAATAGCGTCGCCTCCTCATCCACGGCGTTGCCTCCTCATGTGGCATCGCCTCCTCATCCACGGCGTCACCACCTCAAGCGGCGTCCTCCTCGTGTGATACACCATGGGTCGAATCTGTGATGAAGTCTAACATTCCTGCCACACCATCATCATTCGTACCTCCTCGTGTTGCTCCTCACCCACGTGGTAGATTTGTCTGGCCATTAGCTCGCACTTACTCTATGTCTACTCGGAGCCAGTCTCAGATTCCTTATACAGCTCTAACTGCTTAGGTTTGTCCCATTGCGCCCACTTGTTACACTCAAGCAATTAAGCACACCGAATGGCGTGAGGTAATTGATCAAGAATTCAATGCTCTTCTTCAAAATCAGACATGGTGTCTTATTTCTTATAGATCCAATATGACTGTCATTAGATGCAAATTGGTCTTTCACACAAAACGAAATGCTGGTGGTATAATTGAGAGACAAAAGGCCATGTTAGTAGCAAAAGGTTTTAATCAGGTTCCAAGTCAGGACTTTTTTGATACATTCAGCCATGTGGTCAAACCTACTATAATTTGATTACTATTGTCTTTAGCTATATTCTCTGGTTGGGGTTGTTAGACAACTTGATGTCCATAATGCCTTTCTATATGGCAATATGTCCAAGACTACGTATATGAAGCAACCCCCTGGTTATATTGATGCTAAGTATCCCACTCATATTTGCTTGCTTAAATGTTTGGTTTATGGCTTAAAACAAGCTCTTAGAGCTTGGTTTATTGTTTGCACTCCTTTTTACTTTTTGTTGGTTTTCAAGCATCCAAAACAGATGTGTCTCTATTTTATTACTCACAAGATTCTGCTTACGTGTACCTCTTATTCTGTGTTGATGACATATTTGTGATGGGGAGTGATCCAAAGTTGTCTGCTGCTTTTAGGATTAGGGATCTTGGTGAACCTAGTTTCTTTCTTGGTATTGAGAGAGTTAAATATGATGATGGGATACTACTTTACAAAAGAGATATATGACTGATATTTAGAAACGTGTTGGAATGGCAGAATGCAAAACATTATCTACTCATATTTCTATTTCGAAAACTATTCCTTTTAGTGCAGACATGTATGAGGATCCTACCCAATATAGGAGTTTGGCAGGGGCACTACAATACTTGATTGTCACACCCCCGGATCTATCCTTTGTAGTCAACTAACTGTGTCAACATATGCCTGCCCCTACAGTTTCACATTGGGAACAACTGAAACGAGTATTGATGTATGTTAAGGGAACTATCACTTATGGTCTGTGAATAAGAAAGTCAGTATCTAGAGTTTTGCATGCTTTCTCAGATTCTTATTGGGGTGGCTGTCCTGAAGACTGAAAGTCAACTAGTGGTTACGCTGTATTTCTTGGGTTTAATCTTGTGACTTGGGTCTGTAAGAAACAAAGAACTGTTGCTAGATCTTCTATTGAGGCTAAGTACAAAGCACTACTAGATGTTCGTGCTGAAGTAATTTAGATTTTTTCTATACTACGTGAGATCAATGTCACCAATATTTATGTTCTTAAGTTATGGCGTAACAATCTTGGTGCTACATACATGTCTGCAAATTCGATTTTCCATGCGCGTACAAAATATGTTGAGATTGATTATCGAATTGTTAGACACAAAGTTGCTTAAAGAGATATTCAAGTCAACTTTATTTCAACCAGAGATCAACTTGCTGATATCTTTACTAAAGCTTTGCATAGTCCTAGATTTTATTTTCTTAGAGANTTTTGTTTTTCGATCTGATGGACAGAATAATCAGCTTAATCAGATGATATAAAATAAATATTTAAAAAAATAGCAACACACGATTACTTAGATTAATTCATAGTTCATTCTCCAAAATTACAACTATAGGTTGCTTTATTTCTAATATAAATACTTCCCCACAAAATAAATAAATTTAGCCCTTTTAATTACGCATGCAATATTACATTATCAAATGATTTTTTGTCATCGGCGAAGCATACACACACGCCTTCAACACACTTTACACTTCTAACATCACAGGAGTTCTTGCAATCCGCAGTAGTCTTGCACTGTTTATTAGGAAGTGCTTCCACCTCCATGCTTGGAAACCCTATTTATATACAATCAAG
>NXFB01000627.1:891-13498 GCA_002525835.2 Ipomoea batatas | reverse complement strand
TTTATTTTCATTGGTCCATCACACAGTGAAGTACCACCTGGTGAAGTTTACCATTACAACAAAATGTGCATCTTAATGAAAGGCATCCTAGCCCATCTATTTGTGATCTGGATATTGACATTGATTGTGATTTAGTGGGAGGTGAATACGAAAGTGTGAAGGTGAAGGGTGATGGAAGTGGTAAAATGAGGAAGATTCCCCGAGTGTCGTGTCTCTCAAGGATGGCGAATGGGAACCGAATATGTGTGGCATTTAAGAGGTTGAAGGGTAAGAGTTACAAGAATTAAAGGAAGAGTTCATGGTTGGGTGAAGGGTTTGAAAGTAAAATAAGATGGAAAATATGAAAATGATTCTCGAAAATCACTAGAAAATGGAAAATACAAATAAATAAATATCCACAAAGGATAATTACACCAGGAAAATAAACCACAAAGGCTAAATAAACCTGGAATATAACTTTTGATGAAAAAACTAGACGATCTCGGGTGGTTGGAAGCACGAGTCGTGTTGCCACTATCCTTAAAACCTTATTTACCGCCTCCCGGGGTGCTGGAGCGTTGCGGTCTAGGTTTCCCAGGATAAAACGTACTACCATTCCGGCGTTTGATCACACAAACTAGGTATCCAGCGAACTAGGACGTGGGATCAATGTAGGTGGCTTAAAGGAATGATGAGCAGTGTTTTGAGGGTAGAAAATAGTGTATTCGTGTGTTCTAAGCTTGTAGCTTCGTGTCTTCAAAACCTGCTGCTCACCTACGAATATATAGTAGAGGATAATGGATCATAGCATTAATCATGGCATTGATAATCCATTTGTAACCTCCACCCACTAGCAGAAATTAAATCTGCCACTAACCAACATTAACACCCACTAACAAGTCCATTACTCACAAAATAACTCTGAAAATAATGATTGGAATTAATCAAATTAATTCCGTAATACCAATAGTCATTTTTGAATTGACACAATAGGTGAAACGTCGCGTTCGAGAGGTCACCGGAGTCATAGTGCGAGACATGGTCCAGTCTGCGAACCATCGAGACATCGCCCGCGCCGCGAGACGTCAAGCAGTGCATGCTGCAAGACATCGTGCCGGCCACGAGACATCGGACGCGCGTGCCAGCCTGGGCCGCGCGACATCGCACTCGCACGCGAACGACCTCTCGTGAGAGGTCGACTCCGCCAACTGCGAGACATCGAACTACCTCTCAAGAGGTCAGTTCATCTTGATGTCTTGAACGAGAGATCACTTCTGATCTCATGTGGTTTTGAGATGGAAAACTTGTTTGTTCGAGAATATGGCATAACAAAACCCGCAAGGCAGGCGTACACGAGTCAAGCCTTTTCAGGCTCAGTTTGGGATTTGATTTGCACCCCACCCCCCCTGCGCGCGAAAAAGAGCCTCTATGCCATACAAGTCAATTAGCCTTTAAAAGCCTCTTGTATTTATAGTGGGGCAAATCCTCATTCCCAACCAATGTGGGACAAAGCTACATAAGCTTTTCCTCACTTCAAATTCCATCTCTAATGGATCTACTTTGAGAACCAATTTCTCATTCACCCATTATCCATTTTGAGCGTACAATATATGGATATCTTCGTCTCACTACGAAGAACCCAAATCTACTTTGACCCGACCCAAATTGGTTGTGGACCCCACTTTAAATTGTACCACAAAATGACCACTTAAATGCCATTTCAATGCTAATTTTCCAACAATCCCCCACATGAATGAAAATTGATTTTCAAGGGATTTTGAAATCGGAAACAACTGCGTTCAACTGTTGATTCCTGCATAGCAAAGGTAGGTGTAACCCTTTGAACTTTGCCTTGTGAGATCTATATACTCTACTGGTTGTACGGTAGAACGCGATGTCTTTGAATCGACTGCCGTTTGTGTAGACATTGAAAAATCTTACACAGGAACCATCCAACCACATCCTGTTCTCATGATTGTGCCCATTTTGGTCGTGGGACACCTTCTTGGTTCTGCAAGAGTTTCTAAAGAATTGAGCCCAGATCAATTCTCCTTTGAAGCGACCCACACTTCTCTCTCACATAGGTGATTCTTTCTCGAGTTTCCCGCAACTCAACATATGTCCATCGACATTGCATATGTCTGATGACAATCGAATCATTAAAGCACTAGTGTGCTAGCCTCGATCGGGAGTCATTATTTTAACGAGGAGTGGTTGGGAGTCCAGGACCCCCACAATGACATGCTATTCCATAATTTAGTTGTCCCATTGAACCTAGGTGCCAGCTAAGTTGGGTATCCACTATAGAACTTTTAGCCCAAGGGCTTTAGACCCATTCCTCGTGCCAACTTCTCGATAACTTCTTTGCTCAAGCCTTTGGTTAGCGGATCCGTTATATTGTCTATTGACCTCACGAAGTCAATCGAGACCACCAGTTGCGAGGAGTTGTTTAATGGTGTTATGTCTACGACGCATATGTCTAGACTTACCATTATACATATGACTGTTTACTCTCCCAATTGTTGCTTGACTATCACAATGCACACAAATTGGAGGTACAAGTCTTTCCCAACTAGGAATATCTTCTAGAAAATGGCGTAGCCATTCAGCCTCTTCATAGCACTTGTCCAAGGCAATCATTTCTGATTCCATTGTGGACCTAGATATTACTGTTTGCTTGGAAGATTTCCATGCAACGGCTGCACCAGCTAGTGTAAACACATAAGCACTCGTGGATTTAGAATCCTTTATGTCAGATATCCAGCTAGCATCGCTATACCCTTCAAGTACAGTAGGATATCTTACATAGTGCAGTCCGAGATCACGAGTATACCGTAAGTATCTCATTACTCTTACTATTGCCTTCCAGTGCATTTTACCGGGATGGCTAGTATACCTACTCAGTTTACTAACCGCAAAGGCAATGTCCAGCTTAGTACAGCTCATAAGATACATCAAGCTACCAATAGGCCGAGCATATTCTACTTGAGAAATACACTCTCCATAGTTTTTGGCCAGTTGAACATTTGTATCAAATAGTGTATTAGCCAATTGATTATCATCCTTGTTAAACTTTTCAAGGATTTTATCAACATAATGAGATTGGCTCAACACAAGACCATTTTAATGATCTTAATCCCGAGGATTAGATCAGCCAAACTCATATCCTTCATGTCAAATCTTGCATTTAACATATTCTTGGTAGACTTGATCATTCGATCATTACTACCAATGATGAGTATATCATCCACATATAAACAAAGAATGACATAGCCATCTACCGTTTCTTTAACATGGACACATTTGTCACTTTCGTTTATTTTAAACCCATTAGTTAACATCGAATGTTCAAACTTCTCGTGACATTACTTAGGCGCTTGTTTCAAACCATAAAGCAATTTAACTAATTTACACACTTTCTTTTCTTGGCTTGGAACCACAAACCCTTCGGGTTGGTCCATATAGATTTCCTCATATAACTCGCCATTTAAGAAAGCTGTTTTCACATCCATTTGATGAACTTCCAAATTCCGAAATGCAGCTATGACAAGGATCATCCTAATGGAGGTTATTCTCATCATAGGAGAATACGTATCGAAGTAATCAAGGCCTTCTCGTTGCATGTAACCCTTGATTACAAGTCGATGGAACCATTCGATTTTATTTTCCTTTTAAAGACCCATTTGGATCCTAAAGGTTTACAACTTTGAGGAAGATCAACAAGTTCTCAAGTGTGATTCTGTAGGATAGAATCCACTTCACTTTTGATAGCTTCTTTCCACATCGGACCTTCCGTAGAAGTCACAGCTTCTTTGTAAGTCTGAGGTTCGTTCTCTATCAAACAAGATAGAGAATCTGGTTCATTTTCTATCAAACAAGTTAGAGTATTCGAATCATACTCTAACAAGTAAGTTAGAAAATTGGGACCAAATGATTTTTCGATTCTCGCCCGTTTACTACGTCTCGGCTCGAGCTCGGGTACTTCCTCAGAATGCCTGCCATCATTGTCCACAGCAACATCAACCTCTCGAGGTGATGTACTTGGTCCCTCACTAGACCTACAAGGAAATACATTTTCAAAGAAACATGCATTTCTTGATTCAATTATAATGTTCTTATGTACGTCCAGATTATGGGACTCGTGTACTGAGAACCGGTAAGCACCACTATTGTGTGCATATCCAATAAAGATGCAATCCACTATTTTAGGACCTATTTTATTTTCTTAGGTGTTAGAACCAAAACTTTGGCAAGACACCCCCATACTTTGAGGTATTGGTAGGAAGGCTTCCTACCTTTCCACAGCTCATAAGGAGTCTTATCGGACTTCTTGTGAGGTACCTTATTCAAAAGGTAATTACTTGTCAAAATCACCTCACCCCACATGCTTTGAGGTAGGCCCGAACTTATAAGCATCGCATTCATCATATCGTTCAATGTACGATTCTTATAGTTCGAAAACACCATTCGATTGAGGTGCATAAGGTGTAGTACGCTCGTATATTATTCCGACACTCGTACAGAAGTCACCGATAGGTACTTCGTACTCACCGCCTCTATCGCTTCTAACCTTTTTAATCTTTCGATTAAGTTGGTTTTCCACTTCATTCTTGTAAAGAACGAATTTTTCCTTGGCTTCGTCTTTGCTCTTTAGCAAATACACATAGCAAAATCGTGTGCAATCATCGATAAACGTGATAAAGTACTTATTACCACCTCTCGTTTGAATCAATCTAAAATCGCACAAATCGCTATGTACTAATTCTAGTGGCTCAGTTTCCCTTTCAACCGATTTGAAGGGAGCTTTTGTTAGTTTTGCATCAACACAAATTTCACATTTATTTGCATTAACTTGAAACGTAGGGATATGGTTCATGTTAATTAATCTACGCATAGAATTAAAATTAACATGACCTAGTCTACCATGCCACAAATTGGAAGACTCAAGCAAGTAAACATAATTAACTTTGCTTTTATTGATAATAGACATTACATTGAGCTTAAAAAGCTCGTCAATTACATAACCTTTACCAACAAACATCCCTAGTTTGTACAAAACAACCTTGTCCTATTCGAAGACCATCTTGAAACCATGCTTGTTCAACAACGAGCGAGAAACAAGATTCTTCCTTAGGTTCGGAACATACATCACATTGTTCAATGTCAGTTCCTTCCCGGAAGTCATCTTCAGAATCACTTTGCGCACACCCTCCACAGCGAACTGAGCAGAGTTTCCCATCCAGACCTTCTCGCCCTCAACGGCCTCAAAGGTGCTGAACATCTCTCGGTTGCAACATAGATGCCTAGTTGCACCTGTGTCGATGAACCACTCATACGGGTTGGAGCCCACCAGGTTCACCTCTGTGACCATAGCCGAAAGACTAATCTCGGCCACCTTTTGGCTCATATCACCAACCACGTTGGCTTCAGAACCTTTTTCTTCTTTGGAGCCTTGCACTCCGTAGCCTTGTGGCCAATATTGCCACAGTTGTAACACTTCCCTTGGAACTTGCCTTTGGTAATGCCGCTTCTCGGACCCAACTTTTGCTTGCCATTCTTGGAGCTCTGACCGTGCTCCACCACGTTGGCCTTGGAACCTCCCACAATAGGTCCCTTTCCATCACTGTTCATGTTCTCCTCCTCGACTTGGAGTCGCTGGATCAGGTCCTCCAGGCTCATCTCCTTCCGCTTGTGCTTTAGGTAGTTCTTGAAGTCTTTCCATCCTGGAGGCAGCAAGTGGATCATGGACGCCACTTGGAAGGCTTCACTAATCACCATGTCATCGTCACGGATCTCGTCGAAGAGCAAATGTAAGTCTTCGGCCTGACTGAGCACAATCTTTAAATTCACCATTTTAAAGTCGAAGAACCGACCAACCACAAATTTCTTTGCCCCGACATCCTCACTTTGGTACTTGTGGTTCAAAGCTTCCCACAGCGCCTTTGTTGTGCCAATCTTACGATAAACATCGTAAAGGGAATCAACCAACCCATTCAGAATGTAGTTGCGGCAAAGGAACTAAGAATCCTTCCAAAGCCCAACTGCCATTACTGACTAAGGGTCTTGTTCCTTCAACACAGGAACCTTCTCGGTCAAGAACCTTGACAAGCCGAGATTAGCAAGGTAAAACAACATCTTTTGCTGCCACCTCTTAAAGTATGATCCCGAAAACTTGTCCGGTTTTTCAGCTGAACCACTTGGTACCGTAGGTACCCTCATCGTGGGGATATACCCCTTAGAGTTGACACCCCCTTGTGAAGCTACGTTCATTGGTGCCTGGGAATGCGCAACATTGTTATCGTTGCCACCATTGTTGTTTTCAACAACATTAGGATTTTCACCCTCAAAGTTGGCTACTGGCAACGTGTTTTCCATTTCTTTCCAGAAATTCGAGAATTAGAAAGGGGAAGAAGTAGATAAATAAGGTTTTAAGACTGTAAGGAAAATGATTCTCGAAAATCACTAGAGAATGGAAAATACAAATAAATAAATATCCATGAAGGATAATTACACCAGGAAAATAAACCACGAAGGCTAAATAAACCTGGAATACAACTTTGGATGAAAAAACTGGACGATCTTGGGTCGTTGGAAGCACAAGTCGTGTTGTCACTATCCTTAAAACCTTATTTACCGCCTCCCAGGGTGCTGGAGCGTTGATTTATTTTTAATCCTTTTTAAATTTTAAGTAACTAATATATTGCCAAAAAACATTATGTGTTTAATATTTGTGTACTCCAGAATTCGACATTTATACATGATGTATTTTTTTTTGTATCTATGTACTTTTCACTAATTTTATTTGTTTAACATATGTAGACACTACCTATATATCCTCGAGTAGCGGTGGCCATTTGTTGCATAATGATTACGATCAAGGCATGACTACCTCCCAGGAAATCGCAAGAGATTTATTATTAGAATTTGATAACGTCGACCATCTATATAATATGGAACAAAGCTGTATTATACAACCTAGTACATCAAATGTATGTTGCAGTTTCAAGAGTAAGTAGTCCCAGGGGTTAAAAGTCCCCATTTGTGGAGAAAATGGGGGTCTCTTAGTACAACCAAAAAGGTTGTATATAAAGAGATTTTCCGCAATTTGTAATAATGGAACTATTGATTATTAAATGAAATAGTTTGTATCTTTTTTTTTCCAATATTATCTGTAACGTTTTTTTACTTTTAGTATTATACGGTACTTTTCAACTATTAAAATGCCAAATATAATTACCGTGCATCGCACGGGTTAGATACTAGTTACTTTGTAACTTACTATAAATATTGTGTGCAATTTGTTGTTTATCAAAATAACAAAAAACAAGAATTCTTTTATGAAGTGCCAACTCATTATCAACCCAATGACATGTAACGCTCAAATAAGAATGTTCCCTCCAATTATCACTCCTAATATTATCACATATAGTGACACGCATAGAATGTGATTACGAATAAAAATTTAATTTTTTTTTATCTTTATATAATTTATACAAATGACCAGTAGCAGTAGTACAAGGTATCACACATTTGAGGATTTAATGTACCCCGACAAAATACTTTAAAACCAAGATTTTGTCCAAGACTAAAAGATAATCTATTAATAGCAATCATTTAAACAAATTTACTTCTAGTTTGCTTATATGAATAATGAATTAAAGCATCAGATTTAAGTATTTAGATCACCCCGAAAAAATGATTGTATGTGGTTTTAGATCAATAACAACACACAATGGTAATAAGTAATTACATTTATCGATGATAGCACACGATACTGCTATGTGTATTTACTTAAGAGCAAAGACGAAGCCGTTGATAAATTCATTCTTTATAAGAATAAAGTGGAAACCCAACACAATCATAGAATTGAGGCGATTAGAAGTGATCGAGGTGGTGAATATAAAACACCTATTGGTGATTTCCTGCGCAAGCATTGGTATCGTACATGAGCGTACGACACCTTATGCACCTCAATTGAATATTGTAGTCAAACATAAAAATCACACATTGAAAGAAATGATGAATCTGATATTGATAAGTTTATATTTACATCAAAATATATGGGGTGCGATTATTTTGACAAGTAACTACTTTTTAAAGGCAAAAACTTGTGTGAGACCGTCTCACCATGAGACGGGTCGGGCCAGGTCGGGTCAAGATGCAAATATAACACTTATATGCACAAATGCCATATTTATACGCTCAAATGTAATACTAATCAGGAATAAAATTTTTGTTACTTATTAGGGTAAATGTAATACTTTTAAGGGAAAATACAATACTTTTACATTTCGATTTAAAAGTATTACATTTTTCCTCAAAAGTATTATATTTGCCCTTATAAGTGAGAGACACTTGTCAACATTACTTATTATGAAAAATGTATTACTTTTTCTCTTATAAGTAACAAAAATTGTATTTTTGATTAGTGTTATATTTGAGCATATAATTATAAGTGTGAGATTTGTACATATAAGTATGACATTTGCATGGTGCTTTGACCCAACCCGACCCGTCTCACGAATAAGGATCCGTGAGACGGTCTCACACAAGTGTGACCCCTTTTTAAATAAGGTATCCCGCAAGAAATTCGATAAAACCCCTTACGTGTCGTGGAAATATAGGAAGCCTTCCTATCAATACCTGAATGTGTGGGGTGTCTTGCCAAATTGTTAGTGCCAACACACACTCACACATACACACACACACACACATATAGATATAAGGTTATAAGACGGTGGACTGTATTTTTATTAGCTATGCACATAATAATAAGAGTTAATTTCATTTTTGGTCCTAGATTTATAGGTGACAATCCACTTTTAGTTCTTTTTTAATTGAACACTCTCATTTGATCCTAGTATTATTGTGACATGACCATTATTAGTTCTCTATCAATAAAATTGTTAAAATATCGTTAAATACAAAGACATTTCAATCTTTTTTATACAAAGTAGGTTGAACCGCTATATTTTTTTATGTTTATTTTTTGAAAACATCTATAATTGAAGACCGAAATATCTTTGTATTTAACGATATTTAAATTGTTTGTTAATAAAGGACAAAAATTGGTCATGCCACAATAATATTATGACCAAAAGTGGATGTTATAATAAAAAAAAGACTTAAAATGGATTGCCACCTATAAATCTAGGACCAAAAATAGAATTAACTCTAATAATAATACTTATAGGTTCTTAGTACACAAGTTCCAGGTTTTGGACGTACACAATAACTGAGTTAAAAAATGCATCCTTTTTTGAATATGCATGTATTTACTTGTAGGTCCAATGAAGGACGTAGTACGTTGAAACAAACATTCGACATGGCTATGGATAATAAGAGTAGGGTCTGAAAATGAACCCGAGCTCGAGCTTAAACATAACAAATGACTAAATGAGTTAAGTTTGAAAAATCATTTGGTCCAAATTTCCTAACATACTTGTTAGAATATGATTATAATATTCTAAGATGTTTATTAGAAAATAAACCAGATTTTCCGGCATGTTTGTTATAAAATGAGCATCGAATTTATGTAGAAGTTGTGACTACATACTACATAAGGACCAATGTGGAAAGAGGCTATTAAAAGAAAAGTAGCTTCTATCTTACAAAATCATATATACTTGTGAAATCATTGGTCTTCCTTCTAGTAGTAAACCCTTATGATCCAAATGGGTTTTTAGTTATAAGATGAAATGTGATGGTTTTATTGAGAAGTAGAAAGTTTGGCGTGTAATAAAGGTTACATGCAAAGTGAGGGTCATGACTACTTCGATACTTATTCTCTTGTGATGAGAATAAACTCCATTAGGATGATACTTGCCATCACAACATTGCAAAACCATGAAGTTCATCAAATCGACATAAATATAACTTTCTTAAATGGCGAATTAGATGAAAATAAAATTTGTATGAAATAACATGAAGGTTTGATGGCTCCGGGTTAAGGGATGAAAGTTTGTACATCGGTGAAATCATTATCTGCAATGATGACCAATGAGTTTAGAATAAATGAGAGTGACGAGTGTGTCTACATAAATGATACAATAGACGATTATGTCATTTTATGTTTACACATGGATAATAAACTCATCATTGGTAGTAACGATCAAATGGTCAAATCTACAAAAAACATGTTAAATTCAATATTTGACATGAAAGACATGCATGAGTTTTGCCAATTTACTCATTGGGACTAAAATAATTAGAAGACCAGATGGTTTTATGTTTAGCCAATCTCACTATATTCATAAAATCTTTGTAAAATTCAACAAGAATAATAATTAATGGGATATGGCATCATTAGATACTAATGTACATCTATCCAAAAATCATGGAAAGTGTATTTCTCAAGTAGAATACGTCAGATTAAACTAAAAAAATATAAATAATTATTATAGTTAAACTTTAAATTGTTATTTAAAGTTTAAACTTTAATCAAATAATACATAAACTTCAATCAACTAATTCTTATTTAAACTTTAATCAAATAATAGTTAAATTTTAATTTTTTTTCTAGTTTGGAACTTGAACCATTCGATTCTGAACATGAATTGATGATTCTTAATCAAAACTGTTAGTTCCGATTCTTGATATTATAGAATCAAAGCTTTTTGGGTTTTAGTTTTGAACCAAAACTGGAACCATCCGTACAATTCAGTTCCTATAGTATGCGGTTTGATTCGAACTGGCCGGTCATCCCTATGTGGTGGTGATAATAATAATTTGAAAACTGGTTTGAAAAGAGATGAGAGAGAAGATAAATACGATAAATTAAGAATTCGAAAAATGTCTTCCTTCCAACTAAAAATTTAGTAAGACATTTTCTGTCAAGTTGAACCTTTTTTTCTTTTGCTCAGAATAAATATTTTTCTTTGACTTTATTTTTTATTTTTCTTTGAATACCCAATCATGAAAAAATTCAAAAAATTAACTTTCAGAAATTATTTTTCCTGATTTTCAAACAGACCATTAAATATCTACAATTAACATATATGTACATGTACTTGTAGTTAATAAATTATGCACTTATTAGAACTATTACAATTAATATATTATGTATCTGCATGTAATAAATTATATATATCTAGTTAATATATTATGTACTTTCAATTTATTTATAGGTACATATTCTATTAATTGAATGTACATAATATGTTAACTTTATGTACATATTTAAGTGTCATTTAGGAACAGAGTCTATAATGCAAGATAAATTTTGATTCATAACGTAATTTGCAGGGTGAAGTATCATACACAAAAGTCCAGGGGTGTCTGTGTAATTAAGCAATAAATAGTGTACTAATAATGTAGTTAAAATTGCCCGCTTCTGGTGCATGTGTCATTCTCAAATCTCAGCAATCAGCATCTCGCGCTTTGATTCAAGGCCTTAACGCACATTCAAATCCGAGAAACAAGGCTAGATCAGTAATTTGACACAGCCATACGGTTGCAATATTTGCCATCAACAATTGTATTTAATTACGAGCTCTATCCAGCCTGTCTATATCTTTTATAACTTTCATAAATTCAAAACCTAGAAACTTCCTCGAAAGTCCCTCCAATTCTTTACTGGGGGCATTTTTGTAAATCAGTCCATTAAATTAAATATTTCTAATTCTTCCCAACAAAAGCTCCCTTAACGCTTAAGCTTTGGCGGTCTTATTTTTCGACCGACTTAAAATTTATTTTTTTTAGGAAATAAATCCCAAATAGGAAATAAGTTAGGAAAAAGGGGAAAAAATATATAAAAGTACATAAAAGCCCCGAAATTCGTAGCGTCACCAGACCCTAATTTCTCACTCCGAAACAAACGTTCCTATTTCCCTCCTTTCTCTCTCTCTCTTTGAGCGTTAATAGGAGACGGCTTTAGTTTCTCTCTTTCTATCTCTTCCCGTTTTTTTCTCTCTCATCTTCCTTTTTTTCGTTCTAGAGGTTTCGTTTCGTTGAGTATCTGCCGTCCGATCGGAGTATTGTATAGATCTGAGACGAAGTATTGGGTTTCAGACGTCACGCGCCGAGATCTGGGGGCCACGCGCAGGGATCCGAGAACAGGCATGGTGGTTAGCGGTAGGCCGATGAAGCGGATGAAGAGGAGAGTAACGGCTGACCTGTACGACTTCCTTACGTTCCCTTCGCCGTCCGACGGTGTTTCTTCTCACGCCGGCTCGGGCGCGGGGCCCTTTCGGACGAACGTGAGGGCCTTCCTGTCTATGCACGCGCTCTTGCCGCCTCCGTCGTCGCTTTTCCCCCACCTGCTGACGTGGCAGATCCTCTTCCGTGTGGGAGACCTCACCGAGAGCGGCGGAGACTCCTCTCCCGCCGTCGTCTACCTAGACATCGTGGAAGAGGACGTTGCGAGATCTAGATCCGTTTATTGCGACCACTGCCGAGTCGTTGGTGAGTTCCCCAAACCGACTCAGTTCCATGAGTCAAAGCGTACAGCTCATTATTTTATTTTATTTTTATTTTGTTCTAAATTTCTTCCTGCCTCAGATACGCCGTCGTTTTTTGGCTTTTATTGGTTTAGCTGCTAATTACGTGTCGTTTTTTCCTCAGATTGGATAATTTTTGCTTTTCGTTGGGGAGTGGAAGAAAATAATTAATTATATCCGTACTTGAAAAT
>NXFB01000626.1:34163-50973 GCA_002525835.2 Ipomoea batatas | reverse complement strand
TTGAGGACTTGCTCATAGGTTTTCTCAACCTTTTTAAGGCAAAAAATCGCCTAACTTAAAACTCCGGTGGTCAAAAGTGATTTGGGGTTATCTTGATCTAACCCCCTCAAGGGCAGACAGACTGCCAGACTCATAAGGATCCGGAGATCGATACGAGACTTAGGTTATCTTAACCTAACTCACTCAAAGGCAGACAGACTGCCAGACTCATAAGGATCCGGAGATCGATACGAGACTTAGGTTATCTCAACCTAACTCACTCAGAGGCAGACAGACTGCCAGACTCATAAGGATCCGGAGATCGATACGAGACTTAGGTTATCTCAACCTAACTCAATCAAAGGCAGACAGACTGCCAGACTCATAAGGATCCGGAGATCGATACGAGACTTAGGTTATCTCAACCTAACTCACTCAAAGGCAGACAGACTGCCAGACTCATAAGGATCCGGAGATCGATACGAGACTTAGGTTATCTCAACCTAAGTCACTCAAAGGCAAACAGACTGCCAGACTCATAAGGATCCGGAGATCAAAACAAGATAGGTAAAAGGGGTAAAGTTGCTTCTATTCAAACTCCCGAATTCTCATTACAAATTTTTAGAGGCCTAACCTTCTACTGAAAGAATTTCTTTAAGTGCACCGCATTCCATTTCCGCTCAACAGCCTGTCCATCCGGAGTCTCCAAACGGTAAGTTCCAGGACGAATGACCTCTCGAATCCGGTAAGGACCCTCCCATTTAACCGCAAATTTTCCTCCCTGATTGGGCTGGCTGGCATCCCGGTCTCTCAGGACAAGATCTCCTTCTTGGAATCTTTTCTCCTTGACTCTTTTGTCATATTAGCGTTTAACCGACTGCTGGTACTCGGCCATTCGTCCATACGCTGCATCCCTCCTTTCCTCAAGGAAGTTCTTTTCTATCTGCAAGCTTTCCTCATTTTCGTCATCATTATACTGCAGCACTCGTAAGGTTGGGGTGGTGATTTCCGCCGGTATTTTGGCTTCGAAGCCATAAGTGAGGGAAAACGGGGTTTCCCCGGTTGCTCTTCGAGGAGTTGTTCGATATGCCCATAGGACTCGGTCCAGTTCATTGACCCAGGTTCCTCCCAGATCACTTAACTTCCTCCGTATCCCATTCACGATGGTTCGATTGACGTTCTCAACTTGTCCATTGGCCTGAGGGTAGGCCACTAAGACCTTAGTGTGTCGTATTCCATATTGCTGACAGAAATTGCTGAAGGGCCGACAGTCGAACTGCCTACCATTATCGCTGACCAAGTGCTCGGGGAGTCCGAATCGACAAATGACCTTTTTCCAAAGAAATTTCCGGCATTGGAATTCGGTGATGGTTGCCAAAGGCTCGGCTTCCACCCATTTTGTGAAATAATCCACAGCGACCACGCAAAAGCGCAATCGTCCCGGTGCTTGGGGTAACGGTCCGACAATATCGATTCCCCACTTAGCAAATGGAATAGCTGCCGTGATTGGAGTGTAGAAGGAGGCTGTCCGGGTGTCCTTCTTGGCGAAGGACTGGCAAACCGTACATCGGGCTACCCAACCAATACAGTCCTTGACCATAGTAGGCCAGTAGTATCCTTGTAACACTATCTTGCGAGCTAAGGTGTGAGCCCCTTGGTGAGCCGAACAGATTCCTCGGTGTGCTTCTTCCATTACTTGATCCGTTTCGAAGGGATGTAAACACCTTAGCAGCGGTCCCCCGAAGGACTTTTTGTACATGTGGCCATCAATTATCACATACGCAGAAGTCCGTCTTTGAACTTTTGCGGCCTCGGCCGGGTTGTCGGGAAGGTCTCCCTTTTCTTTATATTTGCGAATTTCTTCCATCCAGAATACCTTGGGATGCTACTCAGGATCTAGTTCCTCCGCAACACATACGTCCTCCGGACTAATTTTTGGTTCTATGCTGGGTAGAAGAATTCGTTCATTCTGGCAAATTCGAAGGAGGTGATCTGGTATTCCGCCTAGGGCCATTTTGGACAAGATATCAGCCTCAGTATTTTCAGCACGGGGCACGTGTTCCAATTCGTGAGACTCGAATTCGCCTAAAAGTCCCTTAGTGACTTTTCTGTATCGCCCGAGTCTTTCGTTCTTTGTCTCACAGGTCCCGGTTACCTGTCCAACCACTAGACGAGAGTCGGTTTTAATCCGGATCTTCTGGACTTTAAGAGCTTTGGCCACACGTAACCCTCCGATGACGGCCTCATATTCTGCCTCATTATTCGAGGCCATAAACTCATATGTGTGCGAGTAATACAAACGAAACCCCTCAGGAGTCGTCAGCATGATTCCTCCTCCACAGTGATGTTGGCTGGCAGCTCCATCAGCGTGCATTTCCCACCAATCCCCTTCCTCAGGGGTCTTGGTGTTAGGTTCGGGGCTATGAGCGGTGCACTCCACTATGAAGTTTGCTAAGGCTTAGCCCTTTATCGAGGGGCGGGGGTGGTACTCAATTCCATACTGAGTGAGTTCCACGGCCCATTTTACCAAACGCCCTGAAGAGTTGGGATTTCGCAAGACTCCTGCCAGGGGCTGGTCAGTCAGAACTCGGATGGGTTGAGCCTGAAGGTAGTGTACTAACTTCCGGGCCGTGATCACCAAAGCGTACACCACCTTTTCCAAGGGAGTATATCGAATTTCGGAAGCCTTCAAGGCCCGACTAACGTAATAAACCAGGTGTTGTACCCGTTCTTCTTCTCGGATTAACACGGAGCTGACGGCCTTCTGAGAGGCGGCTAGATAGAGGAACAGCACCTCACCTTCCTTCGGGGTGGACAGCAACGGTGGAGTCTGTAAATAATCCTTTAACTCCTCAAATGACTTCTGACACTCCTCTATCCAGCGAAACCCTTCCCTCTTCTTCATAGCTTCGAAAAAGGGTAAGGCTCGATCCGCGGATTTGGACAGGAATCTGTTCAAGGCCGCAAGTCGCCCTGTTAACCTTTGCAATTCTTTTAAGGTTCCCGGAGGTTGCATGTCGAGGATAGCCTTCATCTTTTCAGGGTTAGGCTCGATTCCTTTCCGAGTCACCTTATAACCAAGGAACCTTCCTCCTCGTACCGCAAAGGTACACTTTTTTGGGTTTAGACGCAGATTATATTTCTCCATTATGGCGAATGTGGCTGCCAGATCCTTCGCATGGGTTCCTTCGTCTTTGCTTTTCACAAGCATGTCGTCTACGTACGCGGCCATGGATTTTCCCAGCAAGTCTCTGAATAAACGACCTACCATTTGAGTGTAGGTGACTCCGGCATTTTTTAATCCGAAGGGCATCACCCGGTAGCAGTATACCCCTTCCGGGGTGATGAAGGCAGTCTTTTCTTCATCCGCGGGGTGCATGAAGATTTGATGATACCCCCGAAAGGCGTCCATGAAACTCAGCAAATCACACCCAGCCGTCTCATCCACTAGCTGATCGATCCTGGGTAACGGGAAAGGATCTTTCGGGCAAGCTTGATTGAGATCTGTGTAATCCACGCACATTCGCCAAGCGGGAGGCTTAGGTACAAGCACCACGTTAGCAAGCCAATCTGGATATTTTACTTCACGGATGTGTCGGGCAGTCATCAGAGTCTCTACCTCTTTTTTAACGAAATCGCGTCGGTCTGCAGAGAGATACCTCTTGTTTTGGATAACAGGTTTGTGATTAGGGTCGACTGCTAGTCGGTGGCAGATCACCGACCGATCAACTCCAGGCATATCCTCAGGTCCCCAGGCGAATACCTTATGATATTTTTGTAACTCTAGGATGATTTCCTTTTTGACTTTCTCAGCCAAACCTGTTCCGATCCTTACCCTTCTCTCAGGGCGTGTAGGATCAATCTCGACCTCCTCTAACTCCACCGCCGGCTCGGGGCGGTCGAGGTTCTTTGTCTGTTCTTCTCAACTAGTGATAGAGTGAACCCTTAGATCCTCTTTCCCAATTTTCCGACAGGATTGCAAGTGACAATCCCGAGCCGCTTTCTGATCGCACCGGGCGACCCCAATCCCGTTAGGAGTCCGAAATTTCAAGCAAAGGTGCTCTATAGAGATAAGAGCACCTAGGTCTTCTAGCCCGGGTCGCCCCAAGATCATATTATGCGAGCAGGATAAATTAACCACCACAAACTCCATATCTATGCTTCGTAGATTAGGGAAAGTCCCAATTTCGACGGGTAAGCGTATAGAGCCCTCTGACTCAATCGAGTCCCCGGTGAAACCGGCAAGAGGTGTCTTTACAGGTGTTAACTTGCTACGCTGTAACCCTAACCTCTCAAATACTTCTAAGTACAGGATATTCACACTACTCCCAGTGTCTACCAGAACTCTTCGGACCACCGTCCCATGGACGTCTATGGCGATAACCAAAGCATCCCTATGGAGATGTTGGCTCCGAGGTAAGTCATCATCAGTAAAGAGGATAGGTTCCCGACATACCTTATTCAGACTATCGTCCCGACCGTAAATGGTTCCCACATATAATTGCCGAGCCCAAGCTTTCCGGGATCCGGAAGAATCTCCCCCTTCCAGGCCTCCTACTATCATATTGATAACAGGTTTGTGTTTCCAGTTTGCTTCTTCTTCCTCAGAGGCGGGCTGCTTCCCTCGATCGGATCGTGAGTCCGTTTTATCATATCGCGGAGGTCGCCTCCATTGATTAGGCGGGGGCGGAGCGCCCTTCTAAATCATGGCTTCTATTTCCTTTTTCAGGTAATAGCATTCTTCAGTGGTATGCGTGGTCGATCGATGGTATCGGCAATACTTTGTCGAGGCTCCTCCCGAAGGTAAAACCTCAGGTTGATCTCCAGGTTTCAAAGGTGGGGGAGGCGGCAGGGTGTCTTTGACCTCATGCACGGGTTGTGCCACGGAAGGTCGAGGAGGCGGAACCCCCACTCTTTCGGCTCCTCGGCGGACCTCGGTACGACTGGAGCGCTCAGATTCCGTCCGACCCCTGGTATCGGATCGTGATCGCTTAGCACTGGATCCGGCAGCTTCTCGCTGACGCTTTTGTCTTACTGCTTCCTCCGTGTCCGCCTGACGACTGGCTCTTTGCATAGCTTCCACATAGGTCTTCGGACGATCATTGTGAAGGTCAATGAATAGCTTACCCGCACGGAGCGACTCCATGAAGAAAGTGATTGCCACCTGTTCGTCCAACCCTTCGATAGTTTGGACCTCCTTTTGCCAACGGGTTAAGTATGTTTTCAAAGCCTCTCCTTCATCTTGACTGATTCCACTCAGGTGGGTAAGGTTGCGTTGCGGTTTAATGTTTATAGCATAGTGAGTGAGGAATCGGTCGGCCAGGTCATTGAAGCATCGGATAGACCGACTCGGCAAAGCCAAAAACCACTTCTGGGCGAGCCCTTTAAGGGTAGGCAGAAAGGCTTTACACATGAGTGGTTCTTCCACCCCTAAAACTTGCATTTTGGCCTGATAGCTGACTAAATGTTCTCGCGGATCGCCCATCCCGTCGAAGGTGGCGTGCTCCGGGATCTTTAGGTTCGCAGGGGCCCGATAAGCCATGATCTCATCCACAAAGGGCGAGGAAGTTAAGAGATTTTCAACAGAGGGTCTAATCTTACCCTCAAATTGATCTTGCAGATTTTGGAGCCTTTTCTCAAAGCCCTCCATCTGACTATGACGATATTTAGGTTCCGCAGGGGATTCGGCGCTACTCTCGGATACCGCGGCCCGCACTCTCCGCCAGGTGGCCGCAGCCCGTCGTTCTTGGCGATTGCCATTCGGTCGATCCGGGTTTCCGCGAGGTGGATTTTGCAGCAGGTTTCCATGGGAATCGCTCAAGCGATCCATTACAGATCGAGCGACCTCTCGACGGAGAGTCGGGTGTTCTTCCCTGTTACGCCCCTCCTGCTCAGTGACTTGTGGATTCGTAGTTCCTTCCCCCGTTGGCCTAACGGGTTCAGTCTGGTTGTTAGTACCTCGATTCTCAAACCTCCGCCTCTCAACCTCATTGATTACTTGTACTACAACATGCTCCAACTATCCAGGCGGACGCCGGTTACCTATTGTTTCTGGGCGGGATTCCCCAGTGTTCCGGGAAGTCTGCTGGCTCAAGCGCCCTCTCAAATCTTGACCATTGGGTCGTCCTAACTGTTCTCTTAAGTCGGTTCCCCCGGCAGGTGCCCCGTTGAGATGTCCGGATATCTGCTCTCTTAGGTCTGGACTGTTAGACCTAGCCGTCAATTGATCTCGCAAATCACGGCCATTGGTCCGGCCTAATTGTTCCCGCAAATCATTGGAACGAGGTCGCCCCCCCGCACTGACCGCTTTGCTCGTTGTTCTCATTGCTCCGCCGGTGGCACAGCACTTTTCTGTTCGATCCCCACAGACGGCGCCAGTGATGGTTTCCCGATCTTCAGGCGATCGGCCGGCGGGCCAACACTACCGGAAAATTACAAGGATTTGTAAATAAAAACAAGTGTGTTCTCTCTACTCAATTCGCTGTCCCTTCATTCAAATTCCGTCACGCTATATATACTCATCGCCTGATCGGTTACACATTTATTAGTACAATTAATGCAGTAATAGCTCATAAAGGTCATTTAAAGGCTTCATGATGATGACTGTTTCCTCATAACGGCCCCTGGATTCTCTTGATCTTTCGTCCTCTACGAGCACTCTTCAGAGCCTTTTGAAGCTACCCGACCGCCTCCTACACTCTGTCAGCCGGGTCGTTCTTCCCGACCGTCTGGCCGGGTCCTTCTTCCCGACCGACTGCCAAGTAGTCAGGCAAGTCATTATATAAATTTGAAGTATGACTATTTCCGAGACTCTTCTGCTTTTAAGGTCTGACCCTGAAGGAGTTGAGACGATTATGGCTAGGATATCCATACTTTAGTACTTTTCCCTCTCTTCCGACCGACTGGTCTACCCAGTCAGCTTCATATGCCATCAACCACCATTCACACACGCAAGGAGATATAGATATACATAAGCTTTTAAATAGGTTTACGCACCCATATAGAATATAAACACCAACAAACTGTTCAATAGTTCAAAACAGATACTCAACAACAATAAGCTGAACGAATCGTAAACCAAAACTCATTCAAATAAAGCCAATATCCAACAACGAAAGCATAAGACAACAACGAACCATAACCAAGATACCAACTGAACACAATCATAAGGAACAACCAATCATAACTGAGAACAACGAGATATCAACCGAATACACAAGGACTCCCAAACCAAAGAACCGAGAAGGAACTCTCAACACCAAACACCAAATCCTCACACCAACCATCATACCAAAACCAACCCCAGTCAGAAGTCAGGTACGCAGGGGTAAAAACCCAATCACAGGGACCGTAGTCCAATCACAGGGACAGAAGTCCAATCACAGGGGTAATGAACCCAATCACAGGGGTAATGAACCCAATCACAGGGACCGAAGTCCAATCACAGGGACCTAAGTCCAATCACATGGGTAATCAACCCAATCACGGGGGTAATCAACCCAATCACAGGGGTAATGAACCCAAACACAAACAATGGTAGCATAGTTAGTTCACCCAACAAGCTCCAACGATACCAACAAACCACCACCACATACCCATACACCAACATCATCCCAAAACAACCAAACAAAGTGTTCATCTCAACCATGAACACAAACAAACTCCCAGGTAATGAATTCCAAAGAATCAAAAGACCAAGAGTACAAAAAGGGAAACTAAAGACATGAATCAATCTCCAAGATATGGTAATAAATACCTAACAAAAGGCATAAATAAATACTCCAAAGACATGGTAAAATACCCAACAAAACAATCCAACAATAATCAGAAACAAAGGAGAAACAACAGACAACAACATCACAAAACAGCCACTGGAATCGGATTTCCAGAAGCCTTGCGAACTGCCCAGGCGGAACACAGCCCACCGCCGAACACCTCCGCACGAAGGGGGCGGAACCCTTCGGCGGACTACCATCTCCCGTTCACCCTCACCGTTCTGGCCTTGCGGAACTCCCCGGCGGATTACATTATGCCGCTGAGGACCTCCGCAAGGTCATCTCCACATCCCAGATTCCAGAATACTACTCAGAATCGAATGATCGATTTCCAGAGAGAAAAATCAGACCCAAATACATCAACATTGCATCAAATTAGAGGCCAAAAATGTGGAAATCCAAACCATCAATGATCATACAACACTAGGCAAAAGATCAAGATGAAATCCAACAAATACAACCAAGAAATAGGCTAAACCACAAGAATTTTCAGGATTTCCAACACCAAGAACATCATATAGAATTGGAGTGTAGAAAATAGATTTTGATGGACATAGTGGTTACCTCCAAGAGCTTTCTCCAATCCAACCTAGCCCCACCACCTTCTTGATCATCTTTTACCCAAAGAACCCCAAAAGAACATACATAAGAATATGCAAAAAGACTAACAAAACCACAAAATGCAAGGTAGATTCTTAGCTAGATGCACTTACCCAATCCTAGACAAGCTTAAAAGAGCAATCTTGACTTGGAAACTTGTAGGAGAAATGAAGATCAATTTTGGATGAAAATATGGTGAAAGTGGCGTGTGGAATTGTGTAGGGAGAAGGAGTGAAAACTTTTAGGGGTTTTTGATCTTCAATATATATACTAGAATACATATAATGTATTAGGGTGAAAGACTTTAATATGGGATGGGCTTAAGTTACATATATTATATTGGTAACAAGAATTAAATATATTCAAGACTAATAAGTTGGGCTAATGAATTCATCCCTTACAATTAAATATAATAATTAGAACAAAGAAGCCCATAAGATGTCTTAAGGACATTATATATATATATATATATAATCAAGAAATTGGGCTATGTAGGAATATTTTAATTACAAGAATTGTAAGGATCCAAATTGAATAAAATCCCTTACAAGAATAAATTCAATTAATTGGGCTCTTGATTAGAATAATTAAATTAGGCTCAAGAAATATATATATATCAAATTGAAAGAACTAGCCCAATTAAAACAATTAAATTGCCCAAGGAATTAATTAACGAACTAAAGGCTTGAACGAATTTACGGGGTGTTACACTCGTCCCCGAAGCTCAAAGCTCACGGGAACTTGAAACGGAACGATTCAAGGAAACAAAGATTCAACGGAAGATTAAAGAGAACGATTGCTCAACTAGTCCTAAACCCAAGAACATACTAACATGCAACTAAACTCATAACTTACCCAACCCAAACTAGCATGCAAGAACTTAAACTAATAACTCACATAGACTACAGGGTTTCTACTACGGAGCTAACACTAATGAGAAAACTATCAACTCACCTGGGTGGCCTCCCCGAGAAGAAGTGCCTGGACCGTGGTGTGGATAAGGGTAAGGGTATGGATGCTGATAAGGCTGCAGATACTCCGGTGGCACCTCAATGCCCAGCTTGGCCTCGATGAAGCCCAAGCGCTGAAAGCCGCGATCCACTCTCAGATCTAGCGAATCGAACCTCGCCTCAACCATACGCTGCATCTCCTGCAGCTGTCGGAGTACGGGGCCAACTGGCGGCGTAGGAGCTAAGGGATCGTGCTGCTCTTTCCTCCAGTGCTCTCGGTCAGCCTCACCCACGGGCTCTTCTTCTTCAGCTTCCTCCTCAGACTCATCATCCTCTTCATCACCACCTGCCTGCTCAGCCTGCTGAGGCGCGACTAATCCTCGCAGCCTCTTGTGTGGAATATGATAGCGCTCAATCAGCTCCCTGCTCTCGGCGGCTGGCATCCTACTCAGCTCGTGAGCGGTGATATACTCATTCCCCTCTACCTGAAACAGCCCAGAAAACTGTAGACTTGGCGCATTGAACGTGCTGTGAACCGGCTGCCTTGCTAACTCCCCGGTGACATTGATCCTCCTCTTCTGGAATATCCAACTCAGAACCATCCCATTAGGCCGGTTGCGCCTCTTGACTGTCTTGCAGAAATCCATGTGTAAGATCATCAGAGTAGGCAAATCAAACTTCACCCGATGCTTTAGGAAGTACGCAAAAGCACACTCGATGGCCGTAACTTCCTGGCTGTTGTTCCGGTTGGGCAACAAACTCTCCCCAACCAACAAAGTCAGAATCCTCTGCTCACCCGTCAGATTATGCTTATCGGGGCGAGTGTCTAAAGCAATGTCCTCATTCTGCCCCAACATGTACCTCAACTAGTCACGGAAGCCCACATCCTGAGTCTCAACCCAAGCACTACGCTCATACTCACTGACACCTCCTAACGGTAGATTGAGCAACTTAGCCAACTTGGGCGGGTCAAACGAAATTCTTACGCCCTTCACTATCGAAGTGAGCACGGGCACTTGATTGACAATCTTAACTTTCATGTTCTGATAAAATTGATTGACCAAATTGGGATAAACCACATTCTCAATTCGCAGAAATAAATCCAATAGACCCTGATAATTCAACATGTTCACTATTTCAGGCGAAAAGTGTAGCGGTCGAGGGCTTTACCATCAATTATGGAGTAACGGATGTTGCTCGGGCCTTCCCCTTCATCGGGTTGATTTCTCCTAGCCATTGTTGTTAATGTTGGGGGTTGAACTCGGTGTTGCTTGTGGAAGAAAACGACGTCGTCAAAACTGTAGACCTTGGCGGAAAAACTCGCGCGATTGGCGCTGTTGACGGATGAATCCGGCGGATTTTGGTGGCGGTCGTGCGAGGTCTGGACGCTGGCGACGGAAGAACAATGCGGACCTGGGCGCTCCTTCACTCACTGGCTGCTACGGGCGAAACAATTAGGAAGCGGAGAGGAAAGACGGAGGATTTAGGGTTATAACTCGCTCAAAATGGGAAAAGACGCATGTGCCCCTTGCTCTTGCGGATCACTCTTACGGAAAGCTTCATACCGTTACGCTGTTACGTTTTCTCTTGGCGGAGCTCCTTAACGGATGACTCCCTTCCGCTGCTCCCTTCCGCACACACTCACGGACTTCTACGGCGGAGGGTCTTGCCCCGTTATTCTCATCCGCAACGCTACATTATCGAGTCCCCAGAAGGCCAAAAATTGGATCTTTCGATTTAGAACCAACAAGTCAGCATGGCCAAACGGTTCGGTCTCTACTCCATAGGGTGCTTGGCGCGGGTTCGAAACTCGGCGCGAGCATTAGCTAGGTCCTTAGGCTTCTTTTCCTTTCTTCTTCCTTTTTGTTCCTTTGACTTGACTTCACGAACTTCCCAAACGTGTCTTAAAGCTTTCTAACTAACGAGAGGTCACCTACGGGTCACTTAACGGTTCGTCTAGCTATAAACACTTAAACAAAAGACCCTAAAAGCACTGAAAAGCCACGTAATTAAGATTAAGCTTGAGGGTTACCTTCTTCAAGCCCATTTGCCTCGGCCTGGGTGCGGCCCATCACAAAGAAAATCCTCTTTGTGATGGGCGCTTTCTAACAGCCCCTCTCTACTGTGGCCCGGCCTGCTTCCCTCGGCCTCCACTCGGCCGGCTACCTCCGCTACCCTCAGCCTCTCGGGTGGGTCGGGTCGCTGCTGTGGCTCCCTGAGCCGTGCTCGGTCTGGATTGGGATGAACCTCCTTTCTTGGCTGTGCACTCATAGGCTCGGTGTCCTCGCAATCCGCAGCTGAAGCACTCTACTAGCCACCCCTCGCAGTCGCGCCCCGGGTGATCTCTCCCACAACGCCTGCAGTGGAAGTGTCGAGTACGCGCGCCATCGCCCCCTGATCCTTGCCCAAAGCTAGGGCGAGATCCACCGCTGTGGCTAGCGCCACCCTGCTGAAAGCCACCTCTCATGCCGGAGCTCCCGGGCCTGTGCCTCTTGGAGCCTGAAGCTCCACCCTCTGCTGGCCGCTTGGAGCGGTCCTGGAACTCTCGTCGGATAGTCAGCACACGGTAGTGGTCAGCGGCGCTGCTATAGGCTTCACTCAGCGTCTGGAACTTGAACACAACTAACGCCATGCGCGTCTCCAGGTTCAGGCCAGCCACGAATCTCTCGATCCGGGTCTCCTCAGTCGGGGCTAGGGTCAGCGCGAAGCGGGCTAACTCCAGGAAGCGTCGATGATACTCTTGCACGGTCCTCGTCCCCTGCTTGAGGTGTAAGAACTCATCCTGCATCGCCGCCTTGACGTGGGCCGGGTAGAAGCAAGCTCTCAGTCGATCCTTGAACGTCTCCCACCCGAAGTCGGGCTCCTGGCACATCGCTGGGCCGCCGTGGACCCACCATAGGTCAGCCTCCTCCTTCAGGTAAAAGCTCGCCATCTCCACCTGGCGACCGGGTGGACACTCTACCACCTCTAGGATCTTGTCAAACGCCCGGATCCACTCCTCAAGGACTGCGGGATCCTCCTCTCCAGCAAAGAAGGGTGGGTGCTGCCCCGCCACCCTCCGAACAAGGTCCTGCTGCCCGCGCTGGTTGTTCTGAACCATCGCGTTCCCCAGGAGCTGTGTAATCTGTGTCAGCTGCTGGAGGTTCTCCATCAGCTGCTCAACGTAGGGCACCTCCGGGTAGTCCTCGCGTCGACGTGGCGGCACCATGATTGCTAAAAAGAGGGGGATACTAACAGAAAGCGAACAGGACACTGCGGTCGGCCTTAACCCAACACGCAAGAAAGCAAGTGAGAACAAGCTCACAACAGACAAACAACAAACAACCTGCAAAGCATAAAACAAAAGCAAGTAAATGAGTCCTCACCGCGCGGCCTAGAATTCACACATCTTAGAATTCTTAAACATCTTAATTGCTACTGATCAAGTCCTAGAGTCTCAGATTACAACCCTAGGATCTCTACTTAGACCTCAACACAGGCTCTGATACCAACTGTGACACCCCAACCTCACACAGGCTGAGATAGATAAAACTTAACACAACATCTGCCTATCTCAACCAACAACAAAACATAGCGGAAGCGAATTAAAAACTTAAGGGCGTCATGCCACATCTAGGTATAAAACACAGCCTAGATGCACAGGCTAACCATAAGAAACGAACTAAGCTGTCATATATAAAATGAAATAAATCCCCAAGTCAAAATCCACAATATTCAAATCACTAGTCAAGAGTATATCATGTCTCAAAAGGCACACAGGCCCAAAACCAATGTCTAAACATCATAAAACTAGTCTAAGCGTCCTCATAGATAAGCTCTAACGCGCTCGCGCTCAGACTACTCCATACCTGGAAAACACGCAAAGAACCATTAGCAAAAGAAAGCTAAGCAACCACCACTCACACCCATATAGAATATAAACACCAACAAACTGTTCAATAGTTCAAAACAGATACTCAACAACAATAAGCTGAACGAATAAAGCCAATATCCAACAACGAAAGCATAAGACAACAACGAACCATAACCAAGATACCAACTGAACACAATCATAAGGAACAACCAATCAGAACCGAGAACAACGAGATATCAACCGAATACACAAGGCCTCCCAAACCAAAGAACCGAGAAGGAACTCTCAACACCAAACACCAAATCCTCACACCAACCATCATACCAAACCCAACCCCAGTCAGAAGTCAGGTACGCAGGGGTAAAAACCCAATCACAGGAACCGTAGTCCAATCACAGGGACTGAAGTCCAATCACAGGGGTAATGAACCCAATCACAGGAGTAATGAACCCAATCACAGGGACCGAAGTCCAATCACAGGGACCTAAGTCCAATCACAGGGGTAATCAACCCAATCACGGGGGTAATCAACCCAATCAGAGGGGTAATGAACCCGAACACAAACAATGGTAGCACAGTTAGTTCACCCAACAAGCTCCAACGATACCAACAAACACCACCACATACCCATACACCAACACCATCCCAAAACAACCAAACAAAGTGTTCATCTCAAACTTGAACACAAACAAACTCCCAGGTAATGAATTCCAAAGAATCAAAAGACCAAGAGTACAAAAAGGGAAACTAAAGACATGAATCAATCTCCAAGATATGGTAATAAATACCCAACAAAAGGCATGAATAAATACTCCAAAGACATGGTAAAATACCCAACAAAACAATCCAACAATAATCAGAAACAAAGGAGAAACAACAGACAATAACATCACAAAACAGCCACTGGAATCGGATTTCCAGAAGCCTTGCGGACTGCCCAGGCGGAACACAGCCCACCGCCGAACACCTCCGCACGAAGGGGGCGGAACCCCTCGGTGGACCACCATCTCCCGTTCACCCTCACCGTTCTGGCCTTGCGGAACTCCCCGACGGATTACATTATGCCGCTGAGGACCTCCGCAAGGTCATCTCCACATCCCAGATTCCAGAATACTACTCAGACACGAATGATCCATTTCCAGAGAGCAAAATCAGACCCAAATACATCAACATTGCATCAAATTAAAGGCCAAAAATTTGGAAATCCAAACCATCAATGATCATACAACACTAGGCAAAAGATCAAGATGAAATCCAACAAATACAACCAAGAAATAGGCTAAACCACAAGAATTTTCAGGATTTCCAACACCAAGAACATCATATAGAATAGGAGTGTAGAAAATAGATTTTGATGGACATAGTGGTTACCTCCAAGAGCTTTCTCCAATCCAACCTAGCCTCAAGCAAGCTCACAAAGCCCCACCACCTTCTTGATCATCTTTTACCCAAAGAACCCCAAAAGAACATACATAAGAATATGCAAAAAGACTAACAAAACCACAAAATACAAGGTAGATTCTTAGCTAGATGCACTTACCCAATCCTAGACAAGCTTAAAAGAGCAATCTTGACTTGGAAACTTGTAGGAGAAATGAAGATCAATTTTGGATGAAAATATGGTGAAAGTGGCGTGTGGAATTGTGTAGGGAGAAGAAGGAGTGAAAACTTTTAGGGGTTTTTGATCTTCAATATATATACTAGAATACATATAATGTATTAGGGTGAAAGACTTTAATATGTGATGGGCTTAAGTTACATATATTATATTGGTTACAAGAATTAAATATATTCAAGACTAATAAGTTGGGCTAATGAATTCATCCCTTACAATTAAATATAATAATTAGAACAAAGAAGCCCATAAGATGTCTTAAGGACATTATATATATATATATAATCAAGAAATTGGGTTATGTAGGAATATTTTAATTACAGGAATTGTAAGGATCCAAATTGAATAAAATCTCTTACAATAATAAATTCAATTAATTGGGCTCTTGATTAGAATAATTAAATTAGGCTCAAGAAATATATATATATCAAATTGAAAGAACTAGCCCAATTAAAACAATTAAATTGCCCAAGGAATTAATTAACGAACGAAAGGCTTGAACGAATTTACGGGGTGTTACACTCTACCCCCCTTAAAAGGAGCTTCGTCCCCGAAGCTCAAAGCTCACGGGAACTTGAAACGGAACGATTCAAGGAAACAAAGATTCAACGGAAGATTAAAGAGAACGATTGCTCAACTAGTCCTAAACCCAAGAACATACTAACATGCAACTAAACTCATAACTTACCCAACCCAAACTAGCATGCAAGAACTTAAACTAATTGTAATACCCCGAAAATTTAAACCCAAAAATTATTATTATTTTATTATTATTGAAATTATTTCGGATTTATTATTAAATCNAACTAATACTAAAACAAGGTTATAACCAACAATACTAATCTATACTTAAGATACAATACTATAACTAATACTAACACTAAACCATAAGCTTAATAATTAACCAAAATATTACCTTAGAGTAGTTGGGTCAAAACCATAGCTTATAATACTTATATATATATAATCATAACTTTGGGCTTATAATATAATCCTTAAGAAATATAATTCATGTGGGCTCAATAATATTATTTATGTAGGAAATATATACAACTATAGAAATATCGGGCCATAGCCTATTATTAATAATCATATCAATAAACTATATATATATATACAAGAGTATATAATCCCAAGCCCATAGGAGATAATTATACTTATAATTATTTAAATAATTACTTAATAGGAAAATAACCCCTCATTTAAATATTTATATTTAAAATAATAATAGGGAAAAATGCGGGGTGTTACAGTGGGTGATCTCTCTGAAAGGTGAAAAGTGAAGAGAATTTCCTTATGAAAGAAATGTTTTTCAAAGAAAGTGATTGAGAACAAAAATGTGGAATTTGTGTTTTTCCATTACTTGCTTATATGCTTAAATGTTTAGCAATATATGCTTTGAGTAAGTAAATGATTATTGTATGACCTCGTCTAGAGGGAAAGTGATTCAAGATTGATGTTGAAATTGTTGCCTATTATGTGTGCACGTTGCTATGTGTAACTGTTGCAGGTAGAACCTCGGCTGATGAGTAAGGATAGGGTTTTCACGTAACAATTTTTTTTACAAAACCTTTATTTAGTTTTGAATAACCCGTGGATATCCTTACTTAGCCGTCGCGCTAACTACACTTCAATGTGTATTGTTTTTATCAGATGCAGTTTAGTGAGTACCTCTGTAGCCGATGAACTCAGAATAGAAGAGAAGTGCAGGTTGAGGTCTACTATGATGTTGTTGTAGTATGTTGGTGTTGTAAGTTTAGCCTTAGCACTTAGAGTGGAGTTTGTCAAAGAGGTGATAGAATTCACTCTAGGTGTGGCGGTAGCACCCAGTTTTCTGTTGAGTAGATGTAAGCTTCCGCAGCGTCTGATTACTGATTTGTAATAAAGTATAAGAGTGGAAAATTGGAGTGTTACAGGTATATTCTAGTTTGTGTTGATGACTATTCAAGGTTTTCTTGGGTGACTTTTCTCAGGGAAAAATCCGAAACCTTCGAAGCTTTCAAAGCTCTAGCACTCAAACTTCAGAAAACGAAAAATG
>NXFB01000624.1:13298-25303 GCA_002525835.2 Ipomoea batatas | reverse complement strand
TTTAGTGTAAGAATTATTAGTGTATTTAATTTTTGTAGAGTTTACAAATGATGTGTTGGTGGGCGGAGGATCCAAGCTGCGATGAATTGAAGTACCATCTGGCTAGGGTTCCAGATTTTTTATGGCTTGCAGAAGATGGGATGAAAATGCAGACCTTTGGGAGTCAGAATTGGGATACCTCTATGTCCACTCTAGCTATTATTGCCACTGGTATGGTTGAAGAATTTGGCGATTGTCTGAAGAAGGCCAATTTCTATCTCAAACAATCACAGGTATATATGTTACTTTGAAAAATCAGCTCAAAATCTAGCCAGCCAGCTGCTAGTTTTAATTTAGATCGAGTTGATCGAGCTTAATTATTTGAATATGGGCGGTCAAATAATATAATAATATATATGCAGATAAAAGAAAACCCAAAAGGAGACTTCAAAAGTATGTTTCGCCATTTCACCAAAGGGTCATGGACATTCTCTGATCAAGATCAAGGTTTGCCTGTCTCTGACTGCACAGCAGATGCCCTTAAGGTTATTTACCTATGCAAATTAATAAATAACTCCATAAGACATATATATATATATATGTCTTGATAAATTAAAAATATATAAACTTGTGTGGCCTGGGTTGGTGTTGTTGCAGTGTTTGGTACTCCTTGGGCAAATGTCGCCTGAAATTGCAGGAGACAAAGTCGATGTTCAGCGCTTGTATGAGGCTGTTGATATCTGCCTTTATTATCAAGTAAGTAGATTATTTACTTTCATTCTTACCTCCACCAAAATTATATTCGACTAAGCTAATGTTGGGCGGAGGTCAATAACCTTTATTATTATAACAAACAATCAACCCACCCACCAACTAAGCCAACTCAAACTTCAATATAATATACCAAATGCATATTAAGTACTAATACCAAAACTGAATAGTATATATAAAAAGTAATGGGCTGGGGTAGGTACCCTTTTCAAGCATGCATGGGCCCTAGGCAAGGGCCCAACCTGCCATTGCCCAGGGCTGGGCCTGCAAGTATGTCCATCATTCCGTTGGGGATTGTTGCTGAGCAGTGGGCGGTGAAAGGCCAAGTCCAGCACCCTGTTGTTAGGGAAATTGTTAGGCTGAATCCGATGAAAGATCAAATTCAGTATCTTACCTCTAAAAAATGAGATGATGAACTTTTAGGATAATAATAATTGATAAGCGCTTGATCCTAACAGCTAATATCTGATCCACTACATTTTCTTTGAATTCAGAGTCCAAAGAGTGGCGGCTTTTCCGTTTGGGAGCCACCAGTTCCACAACCATACCTGGAAATGTTGAACCCCTCTGAAGTCTTTGCAGATATTGTGGTAGAAGGAGAGTAAGATCCCAAATCTTCTCACCTAAAATAATTAATAATTAATTAATATAATGTTATTGAGTAATATATATATAGTGTTTGTATCATTTAATTTGCATATATACTAATTAATAAGTCTTTTTGGTGGGTGGGTTAGGCAAGTAGAAACTACTGGAACTATAGTCAGTGGTCTTTCAGTCTTCAAACATCATTATCCAGATTATAGAGCAAAGGAAATTGCTATGTCTATCGCAAAGGCAGTAGAATACCTCGAAAATCAACAGAAACCAGATGGTTCATGGTATGGGTTCTGGGGAATTTGCTTCCTCTATGCCACTTGCTTTGCCCTATTAGGGCTGGCAGCTGCAGGAAGGAGTTATGAGAATAGTGAAGCCATCCGCAAAGCTGCTCACTTCTTGCTGTCAAAACAGAACCATGAGGGTGGTTGGGGAGAATGCATTGAATCTTGCCCCACCATGGTATGTGTATATACGTATATCTAATCAATTCTACAACACTTTACATTTGTAAAATATAAAAACTTGTGTGAGACAATTCCACGGATCTTTAATTTCTGTGTGAGACAGTCTCACGGATTCTTGTCCGTGAGATCTATTAGGTCAAGATGAAAGTATGAAAAAATATAATATTTAGATGAAAAAATAATATTTTTACATTTTGATTTAAAAGTATTATATTTTTCCTCATAATTATTACATTTTCTCTTATAAGTAATTGCCAACATTATTTATAAGGGAAAGTGTAATACTTTTAATGAAAAAATGTAATACTTTTAAATCAAAATGTTAAAATATTATATTTTCTCTCAAAAGTATTACACTTCCCCTTATAAGTAACAAATAATTTATTTTCAAAAAAAATATATAACAAATAATTTATTCCTGAGTAGTATTCCCTTTCTCCCATTTTATCTGTCTTACTTACTATTCATTGGACAAACCAACTCTTTCTTCTTTGTTTATTTTCTTTATTAACTATTACTTATTTTTAAGTTTAATATTTTGTGTTTAACATACTTTTAGTATAGTTTCTAAATATATAAATTTTGTATATTAATACTAAACTTAATATTATGAAAATTTAAATTAAAAATAACTTCAGTCAAGTCTCGTTAACCGAACCAGACATATCAAATGGGACGGAGGGGTATTATATTTTTAAGCATAAATATTATATTTTCAAATTGACCCGAACCAACTCAACTCGTATCGCAAATCAGGATTCATGAGATGATCTCACACAAGTATGATCCTTGAAAAATTCTCTAACTATAATGATGATTTTGTGGAGCAGAGATACATAGCGCTTGAAGGGAACCGTACGAATTTGGTTCAAACATCATGGGCAATGCTAGGGCTTATGAACACTGGACAGGTTAATTAGCATAGTTTAATGAAATTGAATGGTACTGTTTGGTTTGATGTATGCTCAAAATGCTTCTTATAATCCAAGTGTTTTTTTCTCTGTTTCCTTATTAACTAGGCTGAGAGGGATCCAACTCCTTTGCACAGAGCAGCAAAGTTACTGATCAATGCACAAATGGAAGATGGAGATTTCCCACAACAAGTAAGATCAACTAATTAAATTAACTACATACTTAACTCCCATAGTATTTGCAATTTAAGATTTCTATTTTAGAAAAAAATTATATTTTTCTCCATCTATTGTTCTTGAGATAGAGTCTAATCCATATGAATCAGTTTTTATAAATCTCATAATTTAAGACAAAAAATTGTGTGAGACCGTCTCACGAATCCTTGTCCGTGAGATTTGTCGGGTCAATATGAAAAATGTAATACTTATACGAGAAAATCTAATACTAATTAGGAATAAATTGTTTATTAAGTACAGTGTAATATTTTTAAAGAAAAAATGTAATACTTTTATATTTTGATTTAAAAGTATTAGATCAATCTCAATAGTGAGGTTTTGAGATTGGTTTTGAGGTGCCAACTAGGAGAGGTGATGGAAATGAAAGGAAAAAACAAAAGGTCTGACTTGATTTTAAAAAAAAATAAATAAATAAAGCTAAGCGCAAGACGCACTAGCCGGCACGTGCACTACAGGCACTCGGCTAGGCGCTATGTTGCACAACGCTCGCGTGCTGCGCGAAAGTCTTAAATTTTGGTGGGTCCCACAATCGGATAAAAACCAAGGTTCTTGATGGAGATTTTTTTTCTCTCTCCTCACCTTCTCCCCTCCACATAAGCTTCATTTATCAAAAATCACACCAAGTCCTCATAAAAACTACTATTGGTGATGCTTTTACATTTTTTTGTCAAAAGTATTACACTTTCCCTTTATAAGTTTATTTCTTATTAGTATTACATTTTTTAATATAAGTATTACATTTATATGTTGAGACGGTCTCATAGTACAATCACTCATAATTTAATTGTTGGATGAGTTGTAAATTTAGCACGTAAGATCGAAGTGAGATAATGTAAGTTGTTTGTAATCTACAGCTCATTTAACAATTAAGAAAAATAATTTTCAAAATGGAGAGAAACTGATTGGATTTAAAACTTTGGGAACAATTAATTTGAGTTATCAAATTTTACCAATTTCTCCTTTTTCTTCGCCAAATAATGNTAAAATGGGACGGAGGGAGTAATTATTAATAAAAATTTATAAAAAAAAAACTTACAAATAATAGCAGATCATGAAATCTTAATTGTTGAGAGCAATAAATCAAAATACTTTAAAACGTGTTATAATATATTTATAAAAAACATGAAACATAATTAATTAGATAAAATAGTTTGAAGAAAACACATTTTAAATCACACATATTCTATATTATATCATAGTTTTAAGTACTTTTTCTTTTAATTAGATCAATTTCAAGTTTTTTTTTTCTAGATTAGTTTGAATACCATGACGCACTATAGAACTTTTAAACTACATTGACTATATAATTCATAAAAAATTAAACTATCTTTTAAAATATTTTTCATAACTAAATCACAAAATATATATGACGTAAACATAACTCATTATAAAGTTTACAAAAATAACACATGTCCTAAATATAAGTAGTAAATTACTCAAATAGAAAAAGATTCAAAATTTGATATGAATCACAAATCAATCTATATTAAAATCTCACTATAATTATAAAATTCAAAAATACAAATAGAAAGTTACAATTTTGATATTATATAATAATTTATTTATATTCATAAAGATAATATCCTTTAATTCATCAAGAATAGTGAAGGGGAATTTAATTAACTAATATAAATGTATTCATTAGGGTTCAAACCAATAACCTTTATTATAACAAACACTCAACCCACCAACTAAGGCAACTCCAACTTCAATATCCCAAATGTATATTAAGTACTAATACCAAAACTGTATAGTATATATAAAAAGTAATGGGGTGGGATAGGTGCCCTTCTTCAAGCATGGGCCTTGCGCAAGTGCCAAACCTGCCATTGCCCAGGGCTGGGCCTGCAAGTATGTCCATCATTCCGTTGGGGATTGTTGCTGAAAGTATGTCCATCATTCCGTTGGGATTGTTGCTGAGTAGTGGGCGGTGAAAGGCCAAGTCCAGCACCCTGTTGTTAGGGAGATTGTTAGGCTGAATCCGATGAAAGATCAAATCCAGTATCTTACCTCTAAAAAATGAGATGATGAACTTTTAGGATAATAATAACTGATAACCGCTTGATCCTAACAGCTAATATCTGATCCACTACATTTTCTTTGAATTCAGAGTCCAAAGAGTGGCGGCTTTTCCGTGTGGGAGCCACCAGTTCCACAACCATACCTGGAAATGTTGAACCCCTCTGAAGTCTTTGCAGATATTGTGGTAGAAGGAGAGTAAGATCCCAAATCTTCTCACCTAAAATAATTAATAATTAATTAATATAATGTTATTGAGTAATATATATATAGTGTTTGTATCATTTAATTTGCATATATACTAATTAATAAGTCTTTTTGGTGGGTGGGTTAGGCAAGTAGAAACTACTGGAACTATAGTCAGTGGTCTTTCAGTCTTCAAACATCATTATCCAGATTATAGAGCAAAGGAAATTGCTATGTCTATCGCAAAGGCAGTAGAATACCTTGAAAATCAACAGAAACCAGATGGTTCATGGTATGGGTTCTGGGGAATTTGCTTCCTCTATGCCACTTGCTTTGCCCTATTAGGGCTGGCAGCTGCAGGAAGGAGTTATGAGAATAGTGAAGCCATCCGCAAAGCTGCTCACTTCTTGCTGTCAAAACAGAACCATGAGGGTGGTTGGGGAGAATGCATTGAATCTTGCCCCACCATGGTATGTATATATGTATATCTAATCAATACTACAACACTTTACATTTGTAAAATATAAAAACTTGTGTAAGACAATTCCACGGATCTTTGTGTGTGAGACAGTCTCACGGATTCTTGTCGGTGAGATCGGTTAGGTCAAGATGAAAGTATGGAAAAATATAAAATTTAGATGAAAAAATAATACTTTTACATTTTGATTTAAAAGTATTATATTTTTCCTCATAATTATTACACTTTCTCTTTAAGTAACAAACACTTGCTAACATTATTTATAAGGGAAAGTGTAATACTTTTAATGAAAAATGTAATACTTTTAAATCAAAATATTATTCCTGAGTAGTATTCCCTTTGTCCCATTTTATCAGTCTTACTTACTATTCATTAGTCAAACCAACTCTTTCTTCTTTGTTTATTTTCTTTAATTTATTAACTATTACTTATTTTTAAGTTTAATTTTTTGTGTTTAACAGTACTTTTAGTGTAGTTTCTAAATATATAAATTTCGTATATTAATACTAAACTTAATGTTATGAAAATTTAAATTAAAATAAAATAATTCCAGTCAAGCCTCGTTAACCGAACCAGACACATAAAATGGAACGGATGGGTATTATATTTTTAAGCATAAATATTACATTTTCAAATTGACCCGAACCAACCCAACTCGTATCACAAATCAGGATTCATGAGATGATCTCAAACAAGTATGATCCTTGAAAAATTCTCTAACTATAATAATGATTTTGTGGAGCAGAGATACATAGCGCTTGAAGGGAACCGTACGAATTTGGTGCAAACATCATGGGCAATGCTAGGGCTTATGAACACTGGACAGGTTAATTAGCATAGTTTAATGAAATTGAATGGTACTGTTTGGTTTGATGTATGCTCAAAATGCTTCTTATAATCCAAGTGTTTTTTTCTCTGTTTCCTTGTTAACTAGGCTGAGAGGGATCCAACTCCTTTGCACAGAGCAGCAAAGTTACTGATCAATGCACAAATGGAAGATGGAGATTTCCCACAACAACTAAGATCAACTAATTAAATTAACTACATACTTAACTCCCATAGTATTTGCAATTTAAGATTTCTATTTTAGAAAAAAATTATATTTTTCTCCATCTATTGTTCTTGAGATAGAGTCTAATCCATATGAATCAGTTTTTATAAATCTAATNACATTGATACATTATAGCATTATATTTTGCTTAAAAGGTGAGTTTTAGGTTAAAACTTTATCAAAATTTAAATTAAAATAAAAAATAATTTCATGACTTTTCCGATGATCAAACGCTAGGTGGTGAATAAGTGGATATACAAAATGGAATTTAATTTAGAAAATAAAATAGTTCTAACAATGTGCGTTGTACAATTCAAATGTTGTTGTGGTGCTCATGTGCAGTTGTACTGTGAGAGAAGAGCTATTTATCTTGCAAAAATCAACCTTGAGAATTAATAATGTTTAAAAAAACGCGGTGGATATTTTATCATTTTTCATATGAGTCAAACTTAAGGTGTGTGATTTTTTTTAAGCTGCATGGTTTTACTTCTTAAGGTGTGTGATTTTTTTGCTTAAGGCGCGTTAGTTGTTGAGACTTAAATGCATCGGTCTAAAGTTTTAGGTGCGTAATTTTCCTTCTTAAGGTGCATAATTTTAATTTCATTCTTAAGGTCCGTGGTTTTTGTGTGTAAGGTGCGTGGTTTGGAGGTTAAGGTACGTTAGTTGTTGAAACTTCAGTTTGTCGGTCTAAAGTTATAGGTGCATGATTTTCCTTCTTAAGGTGTGTGGTTTGTGTGTTTGAGGTGCGTCAGTTGTTGAAATTTAAGATGCGCCGACCTAAGGCTTTAGGTGCGCGATGTGTTGTTTCCCTTCTTAATGTACGTTATTTTCCTTGTTAAGATTTTTTTTTTTTCATTTCCAAAACACAAACAATATTCTTTATATAAGATTTTCTCTACAAAGCCATATTTATGTTAATCCAGCTTAAGGTGTGTAGATTAGAATCTTAAGGTGTATCAGTTTAATTTTTTTTAAAAAGAATATATCACCGTACAACTGCACGAGAACTCTTCCCCGCACTTGAATCCTTCCACACTAACACACAACGAAAAGGGGTTTAGAAAATCTAAGATCTAAACATAACGAAAGAAGGAAAGATCCAAGTCGTCTGTAACACACACTTTCTTTAAAACCGATTGTGGTAGTGGTAGATGTAGTGGTTGTGGTAGTTTGTTGGTGGTGGTAGTAAAAATAATAAGGAAACTAGCTTGAAATGAGATGAGAGATAAAGATAAATGCGAGCAAATAAAGAATTCAAAAAATATCTTCCAACTAAAAATCTAGTGATACGTTCCCAACCAAGTTGAAAAATTTTTAATTCACCATAATAAATATGTTTCATTTGACTTTATTTTTCTTGAATATACCCAAATACAAAAAAATCTGTAAAATTACTTTCGGAAGTATTTTTCAAATTTCAAAACCAACATTAAATTTCACAAATATTGCCATTCTTCCAAAAATAGCTTTAGCCATTTAGACACTTTAAGTAAACTAATTACTTATTTCAACAATTAAAAATATTATAATTTTATCTAAACTTTAAGTATACTCTTTTGTAGGTCCTTGGAGTGTATGAGTGGGATGGGTGTAATCCACTCCCACCAGAATTTTGGCTTTTCCCTTCCAATTTTCCATTCCATCCAGGTAATTACTATAGTTGATAATTGCAAAATAATAATAATAATAATAATAATAATAATAATAATAATAATAATAATAATAATAATAATAATAATAAAATTACTTGACTAACATACTACAGTCATATATAGGCACAACTCACAACACTAATATTATATTGATGTCATTGTAATTTAGCAAAAATGTGGTGCTACTGCCAAACAACATACATGCCAATGTCATACTTGTATGCGAAGAGATATCACGGGCCACTTACCCATCTTGTTCTCTCCATAAGAGCAGAAATTCATGTCAAACCCTATGATCAGATTAATTGGAACCGCACTCGCATGGCTTGTTGTAAGGTTAGTCTCTCTCTCTCTCTCTCTCTCTCTCTCTCTCTCTCTCTCTCACACACACACACACACACATATATATATATATATACTCAAATACGGTCGCGCTTTAACGTGCGATCAGTGCAGATACACCAATAGCATTTAAAAAATGCACCAATTGTATTAAAAAACGCACAACAATGAAATGCACAAATGCACCACAAAACGTACTACACATCCAAAAACTGCACCGCCTTACCTCCCCCACACCTAATGGTACGTTTTCGAACACTGTGTGGTGCTTTTATGCGTACCTAATGATGCATTTTTTTGTTGCGCGTTTCCTAACACTATTGGTGTATGTTTACATAATTATTGGTGTGTCTGCACTGACGGCACGTTAAGGCGCAACCGCACTGAAACTAAGTTTTATATATACAATTTAATTGACTAGCTTAGCTTCCATACAAATTAAACAACATATATGCAGGAGGACATCTTCTGCCATCACACATTCATACAAGATCTGCTGTGGAACACCCTTCAATACTGCACTGAGCCCATCATGAGGCGTTGGCCATTCAACAAAATTAGAGAAATGGCTGTGACAAAAGTAATCAGCCACATGCGCTATTCAGCTGAAGTGAGCAGATACATTACCACTGGTGCAGTGGAAAAGGTTTGAATTGAATGCACCAAATAATATATTAATGGAAAAATATATATGGCCCTGTTTTAGTTATGATATTCATTATTCATCTACTTTTGTTATCTTGTAATTGGATTCAAATTTTTTAATAATTACAAAATTCATAATCTTTTTACTCCTGCCTCTGCATTTGAAGAATATAATGGAATAAAAAATAAAAGAATAAAAGATATATATATATATATATATATATATATATATATATTAATTAGGGCATCTATATTAGTAGTTTTTTTTTGGATTTTTTTGTCAAGTTGGAGGGGAGAGATGGTGAGATGGAGGATAGAAGGTGCCTATATTAATTATTTATTCATTTATTTTGATTACAATTCTTATTTACTACCAAACAAATTAAAGGAACTTCACAAATTTAAACCCATTACATATTTGATTTTCATTATCATTTCAATTCTAATGTTTGAATCAAACACACCCTTAATGAATTATTGGTTGGTGTATTTAACATTTGTAGAGTTTACAAATGATGTGTTGGTGGGCTGAGGATCCAAGCTGCGATGAATTGAAGTACCATCTGGCTAGGGTTCCAGATTTTTTATGGGTTGCAGAAGATGGGATGAAAATGCAGACCTTTGGGAGTCAGAATTGGGATACCTCTATGTCCACTCAAGCTATTATTGCCACTGGTATGGTTGAAGAATATGGAGATTGTCTGAAGAAGGCCCATTTTTATCTCAAACAATCACAGGTATGTTGAAAAATCAACTAAAAATCTATCTAGCCAGCTGCTAGTTTAATTTAGATATATAATATATATGCAGATAAAAGAAAACCCAAAAGGAGACTTCAAAAGTATGTTTCGCCATTTCACGAAAGGGTCATGGACATTCTCTGATCAAGATCAAGCTTTGCCTATCACGGACGGCACAGGAGATGCCCTTAAGGTTATTTGCATATATGTTGAAACCTATGCAAATTAATACATATATATGCCTTGACAAATTTAAAATACACTATACTTGCAGTGTTTGGTACTCCTTGGGCAAATATCGCCTGAAATTGCAGGAGAGAAAGTCGATGTTCAGCGCTTGTATGAGGCTGTTGATTTCTGCCTTTATCATCAAGTAAGTGGACTAACTTTCATTCTTTCCGCCACCAAAATTATATTCAACTAAGCTAATGTTCGGAGGAGGCCAGTAAAAGATCAAGTCCATCAATTAGTAGCTAGAGGATTGTTAAGCCAATGTTGGTAAAAGGCAAAATTCATCATCCTGCCTCTTGAAAATGTGATGATAATCTGTAAAAATAAAGTTGCTCATTCGCTAGGAACTATAACTTTTGACGTAGTGGTAACACTTGATCCTAACAAGTGATATCAAAGCCAAGCTAGGGTTAAAGTCCAAGCAAAAGGATTTTGATCCTAACAACTAAGATCTGATACACTATATTTTGGTTGAATTCAGAGTCCCAAGAGTGGCGGTTTTTCCATTTGGGAGCCACCCGTTCCACAACCATACCTGGAAATGTTGAACCCCTCTGAACTCTTTGCAGATATTGTTGTACAAGGAGAGTAAGATCCCAATTCTTCTCACCTAAAATACCTAATTAATTAATTAATATTATTGAGTATGTATCATTTGCTTGCATGCTAATTAAGTCTTTTTGGTGGGTGGGTTAGGCACGTAGAAACTACTGGAACTATAGTCAGTGGTCTTGCAGTCTTCAAACTTCATTATCCAGATTACAGATCAAAAGAAGTTGATGTCTCTATTGCAAAGGCATCAGAATACCTTGAAAATGAACAGCAAGCAGATGGGTCATGGTATGGGTACTGGGGAATTTGCTTCCTCTATGGCACTTGCTTTGCCCTATTAGGGCTAACAGCTGCAGGAAAGACTTATGAGAATTGTGAAGCCATTCGTAAAGCTGCTCACTTCTTACTGTCAAAACAGAACCATGAGGGGGGTTGGGGAGAATGCGTTCAATCTTACCCAACCATGGTATGTATATCTCACAGTATTATATTTCTCAGTATAAGTATTACATTTTCATATTAACCCGAACCAATCCAACTCATCTCACAAATAAGGATCATGAGACGGTACAAATATTACCCTTTGTAAAATTCTCTAACTATGTTAATGATGATTTAATTTTGTGGAGCAGAGATACATAGCACTTGAAGGGAACCGTACGAATTTGGTGCAAACATCATGGGCAATGCTAGGGCTTATGTACACTGGACAGGTAATTAGCATAGTTTAATGAATTGAAATTGAAAGGCACTGTTTGGTTTGATGTGTGCTCAAAATGCTTCTAATCTAAGGGTTTATTTGGAAACCCAAAAAATGACTTTCGAAAGTTATTTTCTGAATTTTCTAGTGTTTGGATATTCTAGAAGAATTGAAATCAAAGAAAATATTCTTTCTATTCAACAAAAAAAAAAATCTGATTGGTAGAAAATGTATTCCTAGTTTTTAGTCCGAATAAATTTTTCATATTTTTTTATTTTCATATATATTTTTCTTTTTACTCTTCTTTTTTTAAATTAATTTCTGGATTATTATTATTACCAACACCAACACCACGACTATACCACCACACCAAACACAACCACATCATCACCACCCCCACATATTACTATTATTATTATTATTATTATTATTATTATTATTATTATT